>PVHY01029406.1:0-14157 GCA_004024945.1 Uropsilus gracilis | reverse complement strand
TTCTTCTTCTGCTTGTTTTTTTGCATATAGGAAGGCTACTGATTTCTGTGTGTTGATTTTGTAACCACCAATCTTACTGAACTGGTTTATTATTTCAATAAGTTTTTCTGTGGATTTTTTTGGGTTCTCTACATATAGAATCATATCATCTGCATATAATGATAGTTTCAGTTCCTCTTTTCCTATTTGTATAACTTTTATATCTTTCTCTTGTCTTACTGCCCTGGCTAGAGTGGGCACCCTTGCCTAGTTCCAGATCTTAACTGGAAGGATTTTAGTTTTTCCCCATTTAAGATGATGTTTGCTGTGGGTTTGTCATAGATGGCTTTTATTATGTTGAGGTAAGTTCCTTTGATCCCCAGTTTTTCAAGGGCTTTTATCATAAATGGATGCTGGACTTTGTCAAATGCTTTCTCTGCATCTATTGATATGATCATATGGTTTTTGTTTTTCTTCTTATTGATGTGGTGGATTATGTTGATTGATTTCTGGATGTTGAACCATCCTTGTGCCCCTGGAATAAATCCCACTTGGTCTTGGTGAATAATGCTTTTTATGCATTGTTGGATTCGATTCGCTAGTATTTTGTTTAAAATTTTTGCATCTGTGTTCATTATGGAAATTGGTCTATAGCTTTCTTTCTTAGTGCTGTCCTTATTTGGTTTTGATATGAGTGTGATGTTTGCTTCATAAAATGTGTTTGGGAGTGCCCGTTCTTTCTCAATTTTTTGGAAGAGTTTTAATAGTATTGGTGTTATTTCCTTTTTGAATGTCAGGTAGAATTCATTTGTAAAGCCATCAGGTCCTGGGCTCTTGTTTTTTGGGAGAGTTTTTATAACTGCTTCAATTTCACTGCTTGTGATTGGATTATTTAGATTCTCTATTTCTTCTTTGTTCAATTTTGGGTAGTTGTATTTTTCCAGGAATTTGTCCATCTCATCCAGATTGTTGAATGTGTTTCCATATAGATGTTCATAGTAGTCTCTGATTATCCTTTGGATTTCTTTTGTGTCTGTGGTGATTTCTCCTTTCTCGTTTGTGATTCTATTTATTTGGGTCTTTTCTCTTCTTTTTGTGAGCTTTGCAAGGGGCTTGTCAATTTTATTTATTTTTTCAAAGAACCAGCTCTTAGTTTTGTTTATCTTCTGGATTGTGTTTTTGATCTCTATGTTATTTATTTCTTCTTTTATTTTTATTATTTCTTGTTTTCTTCTGGGCTTTGACTTTTCTTGTTGTTCTTTTTCTAATTTTTCGAGTTGGGATATGAGGTTTTTTTCTTTGGATATTTTCTTGGTTTTTGATATGGGCCTGTATTGCTATGAACCTTCCTCTTAGATATGCTTTTGCTGAGTCCCAGACATTTTGGAATGTTGTCTTCTTTGTCGTTTGTTTCAAAGTAGGTTTTAATTTCGTCTTTAATTTCTTCTGTTACCCATTCTTCATTTAGTAACATATTGTTCAGTCTCCATGTATTGGATATTCTTCTTGCTTTCTCTTAATTGCTAATTTCTAGTTTGATGCTTTTATGATCAGAGAAAAAAGTTGGTATAATTTTGATTTTTGTGTATTTGTTCAGGTTGTCCTGGTGTCCTAATATGTGGTCAATTTTAGAGAAGGATCATCCATGTGCATTTGAAAAGAAGGTGTATTCCCCTTTTTGGGGGTGCAGTGTCCTGTAGATATCTATTAGGTCCATTTGGTCTAGGTCTTCCTTTAAGCTTTTGTGTCCTTGTTTAGCTTTTGTTTTACTGATCTGTCTTTTGGTGAGAGTGGAGTGTTAAAGTCTCCTACAACATATGTGTTTTCACCAATATTTGATTTCAGTTCTGTTAGTAGCTGTCTTATGAATCTTGGTGCTCCCTCATTTGGTGAATATATGTTGATAATTGTTACGTCTTTTTGGTGAGTTGAACCACGCACCATTAGGTGGTGTCCGTCTTTATCCTTTGTCACTTTTTTTATTCTGAAATCTGCTTTATCTGCTGTAAGAATGGCTACCCCTGCCTTTTTCTTGGGACCGTTTGCTTGTAGAATTGTTCTCCATCCTTTCACTTTCAGTCTATGTTTATCTTTAGGGATTAGGTGTGTTTCCTGGAGACAGCAGAATGTTGGGTTCTCTCTTTTGATCCAGTCTGCAACTCTGTGTCTTTTGATTGATGAGTTTAGACCATTGACATTTAGAGTGACTATTGATGTGTGGGGTTCTAATGTTGGTTTTCTTGAGGTCATTTTGAGATTTTGCTTTGGTTTCTTGTTATGTATATTCTACTTACTTGTCTGAGAGTTTCGGTCCTGAGGCTTCTTCCAATATTTCTTGGAGTGGGGGTTTGGTGTTAGCAAATTTTTGGAGACTTTGTTTGTCTGAGAAGGTTCTAATTTTTCCTTCATACAGGAAGGACAACTTTGCAGGGTAGAGAATTCTAGGCTGGCACTTTTTGTCTTGGAGTTTTTTGAAGATGTGGTTCCATTCTCTTCTTGCTTGGAGAGTCTCTTCTGAGAAATCTGAGGTCAGTCTAATGGGTTTTCCTTTGTAGGTTATCTGTTTTTTCTCTCTAGTCATTCTCATAATTTTCTCTTTGTCTTGGGTTCTTGGAAGTTTTACAATAATGTGCCTGGCTGTAGTTTTTTTTTCGTTAAAGTAGTTTGGTGTTCTTTTTGCTTCCTGTACATCTATTTTCATTTTGTTTTTCAGATTTGGGAAGTTCTCTTCCAGTATTGCTTTAAAAAGACTTTCATTTCCTGTGTCTTTCTCTTCTCCTTCTGGGATTCCGATTATTCTTATATTTCCTTTCTTTAAAGTATCTGATAGATCTCTGATTTTTTCTTGCTGTCTTCTTGCTTTGCTTTTCTCTCTCTTTTTCTTTTTTTGTTCTCTCTATTTCTGTGTCCTCTAGTGTGCTGATTCATTCTTCAATTTCTTCTAGTCTGCTTTCATGGCTTTTCTCTGCATTTTTGATATCTTCTATTGCTCCTCTTATAAACTGTACCTCCTTTAGTATTTTATTTAGTGTTTCAATCTCTTTCTTCTGTTCGACAATTGTAATGTTCTTTTTGCTGCATTCGTTTTTGTATTTTTCTACTTCTCCTCTTATGTCATTTAGTGTTTTTATCATGATGTGTCTGAATTCTTTATCTGTCATTTTATCCTGTTCTTCATTATCCTCCTTATTGTTTTCAAGAGATTGTTTATCCTTTGGTGAGGAATTGCTTCCCTTGGGGCTTGCTTGTGTGATTGTGTTTTTCTTCCTTCCCATGTTTTCGCTTCGGACTTGTTCTACGTATTGAGTGATGGATGCTCGGGTATTAGTTTGCATGTTATCCCGTACGAGGTTGTGGCTATTCTGTTTTTCCGTCTAAATTGCTTTTTGTTTCTGTGGGTTGTTTGGGGGAAGTAGTCTTTTCCTTGTCTGAGCTACTGTTGCTCAGCCGCACCTGCTCTTTTGGACTAGGATGTCAGCCCTGATATTCTGCAGTCTACTACTTAAGGAGCCAATGGACTGCTAAATTTGAGTCTCTGCAGGAGGCCTTATGTACATGGGAATCCTCTGATATGCGAACCACAATTCCAAGTTTCTCCAGAAGGCAGCTTATGACTTTTCCAGTTTGTGTTTGAGTCGGTGGTGTCGAGTTTCTGAGCTTTTTATTCTTGTACTTGAATGACTTTGATAATGTTCAATATTGAATTGTTTTTTTCCTGTGTGTGTGCCTGCAGTCATTAGTTTCCCAGTTTTGATTTGTTTGCTGTTTATATTTGCTCACAAATAATTTTTTTTCCTATGAATGAAATTCAGTGTTTTTGTGTATTGCTGAGATTTTGTTGATAATCTTTATCAGAGCTGGCGCCACAAAGCGGCGCCGGTGCCGAAGTGGGGCAAGATGGCGTGGTACCTGGGTAGCGGGCAGGTGGCAGGCTTCAGGGGGCATGCCCGAGAGGTGTGTCCGGAGGACGCCCGGCCGATGCGCACTGGCTGGTGACCGGGGTGAGGCAAGTTGGTCTTTTATAATATTTTATCTTTTTTTACAGAGACAATAATCTACTGCAATTTGACTGTTTCATTTCCTGATATATCTTAGATTTCTTTCATTCCCAGTACATAGAAGGTTACCCCATCCATTTTAACTCCTGTGTACTATTCCATGATATGCATATATCAGTTTAATAATTTCTTTTATGATGGATGTTTACAATATGTGCAATTTTATTACATGCTACCGTGCAAAGCGTTGTACATGCATCTTTGTGAACATGGGTAGGTATTTCTGGAGAACAGATATCTCAAAATGGAATTGCTGAATTGAAGACTATATACTTATAAAATCTTAATTAATCTCAAATAAATTTTGTGAATTTTATTCTAATCAACATGTCACTTTCAGCTTTCATCACTGAATATTCCCTATTTTTAATTGATCTCTTGAGTGAATTGAATTGAATTATTCTGATTACTTGTAAATTAGATCTTTCTATATTCATTGAATATTTGTATTTCTTCTCTGGATTGTCTGTCCTATGCCCATTTACTTGTATCATCCTTTTAATTGATTTGTAGAAAAGTCAGTGTATACACATGAGTATTTTGGAAAAAAATTTACATTCTAAGTAATTTAGCTGGCCTATTACATGGTCCTTTGTGTGTCTTACCATTAGTTTAACCTGAAGAAACAAATCATAATGACTTATAAATTAATAGGACACATACGGTCACAGTAATCTAAAAATGGGTACTAACCACCCTAAAATAAATTCCCCTTTGTCTGATAGTTTATTAGCAAGGAAAAAAATAAGAATTGGACCATTGTTTTTAACTTATGACTTTCTTAAATACTGTATTTATTTATATTCCCATTGTAAGCTCCAATTTGGAGATTTTATTTCCCAAACTTAGAAGAAAAATGAAAGTCATTAGGAAGAAGAAATAACATTCATTTTCTCTGGGGAGGAGAAAAGGGTGGCTGGGGAACAGGAGTAGGGGAAAAAGTTTTTATTGTGTACTATACTACATATACTTGGGAATTCAAGCCACACAAATATACAGATTTCACTTTTTAAAAATAGAAATGGAACCTGAAAACTTAATTTTTTTCCACACTCTGTAAAAGGCAAATTTGATTCATTTGTGGTAACATAGATGGACCTAGAAGGAATCATGGTAGCAGAAATAAGCCAGAAAGAAAAAGTACTGGATGATCTTACATATATGCAGGATATGGGGATAACAAAAGAACAAAAAAAAGGTGACAACCAACAAGCTGAGAGCAGAACTATAGCATAAAACAAAAGAGGGGGGAAGATAGGAGAGGGATGGGCACAGGAGATTGGAATGGGTAACAGAGTGGTTGGTGGGTGAACCTCGGGATATACAATGATGTATCATATATATATGTAATCAATAAAAAAGTTAAAAGAATAAAATTAGATATTCTGTTTCTATCCCTTGGAAATCTGAGCCTAAAATAAATAAGTCAATTTTTTCAAGACATATTTGGGACTTTATACATATAACACGAGTCTGGTGAAGTTTGAAGATTTCTAAGTTAAAATATATGGAAAGGCACTTATATCAAAATAATAGTTTTCAAAATACATATTTTTAATATGATGTGGTAAATATAGTAGTACATCTCTTATCACAGTGACAAGATACAATAGTAGGTCTATATAATCTGAACCTCCTTGTAACTTCAAAGTTGCAATGAGAATAAATGCTAGCTTGTGATATCTGCTGCAAATAAATGAAAATGTGTGGTTTCTGCTGGAGATCAGATGAACCATACTGCTAGTCTACTGTGGCTTGCTGCTTACATTCTCATTAAAAGGAAAGGAAATGCTAGTTTTCATTTGAAGTTTGTGTCAATAGAGATGTGATTTTGTTTCCCATCAACGTTTGGTGCCCCAATTTCTATTCATTCTGTTGGCGGATGTGTCCCCTAAAGGGAAGATCCACAAATAGACATTGGATGTACACCTTTGCATGTATTCCAGAAAGTGCAGTTTTGTAGAAAAAGGGCCCATAGCTTTTATGAAATTCTTAAAGGGTTCTTGTCTCAAAAGATTGAATCAGGGTGGCACCCAGGATTCACGCGGGTCTCTGTGCCTGCGCACCCCACGGCCACACCACCAAGGCGTGGCCACCGTGGTCCACACACACCGGCTCCTTGCGCTTCCTCGAGGTCAGGTGGGGTGGGGCTGGGGTCAGCGCGGAAAGAGGCCAGGCCTGGCCGGAGGGTGGATGCCATGCAGTCCCCAGGGGGTCGCGCACACAGTGGCCATGACAGCGGGCCGCCGCGCCCTGGGAGCATCTATGGAGGGGGTGGGGCGAGACTGGCGTCGAGCCTGGGAGCATCTGGGACTCAGCGGCACCCAGGGTTTGCGCAGGTCTCTGTGCCCGTGCACCCCATGGCCACACCACCATGGCGTGGCTGCCACAGTCCACACGCACCGGCTCCTCACGCTTCCTCGAGGTCAGGCAGGGTGGGGCTGGGGTCAGCCCGGAAAGAGGCCAGGCCTGCTGGTGCGCGGGCCCGCACCGCACATCTGAGCCCTTTGAAGATGCAGGGCTGGTTGTGTGTGTGTGGGGAGGGGACGGACGGCAGGGAGGGGTGGGTGGTATGTCCGCCACAGTCTCCCCTGGGTTTGCCTTCAACATGAGAGCTCTAATCAGGAGTGATACCTTAAGACAATATCCATCCATAGAAACCAAACCAGTGAGATACTGGTGGAAAGTCCCTTAACATGTGCCACCTGGGCAGAACTCAAGGGGAACAAGGCGAGCACCACACTCATTGAACTGGGAGAACCAACAAAATATGACACCTACAATGTCACCGAGGAGCTGTGAACAAATATTTGGCACAGAGAAGCTGTCAATAAGGGCACTGCACACCCTCTTTGTTTAGAGGGAAGATACCACGGAAAGCCGGGCATGGTGGCCCATGCCTGTAATCATCAGTCTGCAAAGCAGCTGGGGCTAGGGAACACGGTATGAGTCCTACTCGGGACAACACAGCGAGACCTAGCCCCAAATAGCTGGGCATGGTGGCGCACGCCTGTAATCCCAGCTACTTGGGAAGCTGAGGTAGGGGATTGCTTGAGTCTGTGGTACCACCGGCAACAGTAGCCTGCAGTTCCGTGGGCAAAAATAGCAAGACCCAGACTCAAAAAAAAAAATAAATAAATAAGAGGCTTGTCTAATGGCAGTGGCCCCACAGCAAAGCCCCAAGGGAGGAGACCTACCATCAGCTGATGGATGTCCCTTCGAGGATCTGCTCTTCCAAAATATAAGGCGCAGTCATGCCCCCAAAGCCAAAGACCTGAAGCATGACTGAAGGAGCAACAAAACGTGGTACAAACTGCGGAGATGAGACCCACCAAGACCAAAGGTGCTCCAAAAGCAGTAGAGGAATGATAAACAGCACGTTCTACCAAGTCTGGGGAAATCACACCCTCACCAAGGACGAGGAAATGGATCAAAGGAAAAAAAAAGGCTAAAGGACTAAACAAGGACAAACAGCAAAAAGAAAGGAGGCAAAGAGATCAGGGGAGATGTGGTGTGGGGGGGTATTCCCATGGGGATTAGGAGTTATACAATCATATATTGTAAAATATGCAAAAATAAAAATTAAAAAAAAAAGATTGAATCAAAAATGTAGAGGAGAAAAAAGATATTACTTCTATAAATTTCTACTTATTTGCCAGAGTCATAACAGATGATTTGTTTTAAGTAAGAGTAGTATATCTGAAAATTGATCATCTGTCACTTTCTGAATTCATTCAGCACATATTTATAGAGCACCTACTACGTGCCAAGAACTGTCCTATGTATTAGGGCTACAGACCCAAGAACAAAATAGACCCAAGATTTCATCTCTTAGGTGTTTATAAATATATAGTACATATGCATGTACATATTTGACACATATATTTATATATGTAATGAATATACTACATATAATGTATACATGGTTATAATGTGAATACATTTGTACATGTGCATATGTACAGTACATATATACAAATATACAAGTATAATAGATATAATTCCAAGCATTAATGAGTATTTGGAAAGAAAGCAAGCAAGATAAGGAGAGCAAATGAAATCTAGGATGGTTTATTGTTTGCATTATTTGTATAGTTAAGTCTAAAAGATAAAACCCTGAGCCCTCTCGATTTCTTAGACATAACAGAGGTGGAAGTAATGATAAATGTCTGTAATATTGATAAGAAATATGTAGATATATAATATGAAATATATTCGACAAGGAGTGAACCTTGTGAAATTCAGGAGTTTGCCTTAGTGAAAGGGAGGGTGGCCAGAAATTAAATGTAAATGTTTTTTAAATAGTTGTTCATGCCTAGTTTTGATATTTTTATGATGCAAAAAAATTAAACTGATTCACAAGAGTTTTAAAATTACTGTTTTAGTCAAATGAATGTTTGGGACTTTTATCCCAGTTAGTGGCTTATTTGAAGCTACTTTGTTTTTTTGGTAACTCTTTGTGACTGACTCATTTTGCCCTACCTTTCAATTGATTTGAACTTATAATGGTTATTTATTTTTTTAAACTATACTTTCATCTAAACAGCTTCAGAAAAAGAAACCCCATTAATTTAAAATACCCACAATACTCCCTGTCCTATCATATTAAAATTTTAACCTAACAGTAATGAGATAGGCATCAACCAGTAAGAAAACACAGATGTAAACAGCTAAGAACCATCCCCTGGTACTTCCTTGTCCTTGTTGAATTCTTTACTGTCTTTCCATCTCTTAAAGTTATAATTAGTTTCTATAAATTTCATTTTTGTTTTAATTCCTTTTCATAGACAGTAATTTCCAATGGCCTTTTTGAATGCCATCTACTGTTTACATATATAGATTGTGTTAAGTGATATGGAGAGGTAGAATTCTTTTCCCAGTTTTTATCATGAAGGAGAGGTTTACTATAGACATCATTGTATATATTGATTTAATTTTTTTCTTTTTGGATCATTTCCATGGAAATTTGAAACCATTACCTAAGGATAGTGAGAAAACAATCACTCTTGGCATCACATGTTTTTCCCTTCACACATATTTTGGTCGTTACTTTGTTTCTTCTTATGTAGTGAATTGCATTTGAGGTCAGGGATTTTGATGCATTCATTCTCAGAACTCCAGTGCAGTTTTTATTGTTTTATTACAATGATCTTTTATATATGTAACTATATTCTATGTAATATGAGCCCCCTTTTAAATGAAAACTACCCTTCATTTCAGTTGCAGAGTTTCTAGGGAGTATTATCTTAATTGTCAAAAGCTATGAGAAACAAGTTAACCTAAAGCTGGAAGTATTATAAATATGTGGTCAGCACATACTCTGAGAGAAAGCAGGATGTTTGAAATACATAACTTGATGGAAATAATTCCACAAGACAACATAGCAAGTTCTTAGAGCCCCAAGGCTGCTGAAGGATAGAGAATGGTTTGTGTTACCTTCAAAGAAAAAGGATTCTCCCAGGCAAGAACTTACCTTTGATCTCTTACAGAATTTCTGTATTGACCCTCTCCCACTCCCTCACCCAGTCTTGGTGATATTTGCTGTGTGCCTTCTTGCTCATCAGGTATAAGACAAGGGTGTAAACACCCCCATCCCTCCATTCCAAACAGAACTCACACCTCAGTCAGGTGTGTTTGTGACTCATTATGTGTTCTGAAGAGTTCACTGGCCAGATCTTTCAAGTTCTGATTTAAACTATCATTCAACTATCATGATAGATTTCAACTGTCATTGCTATTACTGATAAACTGGGTTATTATTATCACTGCCTTATTAGTATCATTAGTAATAACACTTTCCATCCAAATTATCTTGAGTTGATTCATTCCTAAGTACAGTTTACTTTTGTAGTTGAAATTCTCCTGTTTTTGTTTCCCTGATCAAGGGAAGGGATGAAGCTTCTAATCCTGATGGATTTTCCCTCAGAACAAGGAAGAGGTGGAGGAGGTACTTTTGGTGACTACTCAGGGAGCGTATACCCTTCACCTCCAGGGCTCTACCTGGAGGAAGACATCCTTCACTGTCTGGTCCAAGGAGGAAGGATGTGGGCTTGATGGCCTGCCCACTGTCCCTATTACGCTGTCCCCATCCAGTTACCCCGCAGGTAACCCTGGGACATTTCTGGTAGGAAAGTAGTTGTTGGAACTGTTCCCATGCTTTGAGCTCAAGTTGTGGACTTTGTTTTACTGTATGTTTTTCTATAATTATTAGGGTTTTTTTGTTTTTGTTTTTGTTTTTTGGTGTAGGTTGGAGAAGTAGACTTGGCATATTTCAGTTTGCCAACTTAAAAGAGCAACTTCTTAAGAAAACAGTTTGTCTTCCTTTATATCTTAGAGAAACTTAAGCAAATAAGTGCCAGTGCAAGAAAATTCACAGCAGCATTATTTGTAGTAACTGAAAACTCAAATAATCTTACAATCCATCAGTGGTAGAGTGAATACAGTGGAATGTTACTCATTAGAAACCTAATGCAAGCCACATAAGAATCTTGAATTTTCTGGTAACCTCTTAAAAAGCAAAAGTAAACAATAAACAGATGAAATAAATGCAATCTATTTAATTCTTACATCCAAAATACTTCAATATGTAATTTTTATATATGCTATTACTATCTTCAAAATAGTCAAAGTATTATCACTTCTACATGTACTAAGAATAAAAATTATGACTATGTTTACATCATTTTTTTCTATTCTAACTCTTTGAAATTTCGATATGGTTCCTTAACTTTTTGTCAGAAATAACTGACCAGTATTTAGATTTCATAAAATTTATAGTTGAAAAATTAGCAAATTTTTACAAATATACTTAACTATTTTTTAATAACTGCATGAAGTTTCCATTCTTTAATTTAAAACTTTAGATGATTAAAGTTAATTAAGAAATTCAGCTTCCTTGTCACACAGGTCACTTTCATGTATTCAGTAGCTACATGCAGCTAAACATGTAGTGGTAGGCATTAAAATGTGCCAACCTTAGCTGATGTGATATTGTCAATTTGTAAAATATTAATGAAAGCACCATAGAAAATGATAAATATTACTTCAAAGTTCATATACAAAGTTCAAGCAGCAGCAAAACTAAACTCTGTTGTTTATGACTGACTATAATAAGTAAAAGTACATTTTTAAATACAAGAAAAATATTAAGATAGGGATTTCCTCTTGTGTCAGAGAGGGTCATGACTGGAAGAGGGGGCACACTGGGGGTTGCTGGGATACCGCAGCATTCATTTTTGACATGAATGGTATCACTGAGTATTTGTCTTACAATCATTGTCTGTTATGTTTGGTCTATGTGCATTTTGATTCTCAAAATTTTTATTTCTTCACTACCACCATCCTTCATCTACCCTTGAATCCTTTCTCCCTCTCAACTTAATTTATTAATGACCACTCGTTTTATAGGTAATTAACTACTTTGTCAAATCATCTGCTATAGCAATGTCCAAAATGTGTCTTGTTCTATTACATAGATCATTCTTTGTTGTTGTTGAGACTAGGACTCACTTTTTTTTGCCTGTGGAACCACAGGCTCACATTGCCTGGGGTACCACAGACTCAAGCAATCCCCAGCCTCGGCTTCCCAGGTAGCTGGGATTATAGGGACCCACCACCATGCCCAGCTATATTTTTTTGGAACTAGGTCTCGCTACGTGTCCCCGGCAGGCCTCGAACCACCATCCCTGATTCCCGCTGTAGATTCCTAGGCTGCCACTTACAGGCATGCACCTCCATGCCCAGCCTTAGAACAGTAGTTTTTAACCAGGGTGACTTAGTTCCCAGGTGACATTTGGCAATGTCCTGTCAGAATTATCGATAATAATACTGGCACCTAGTGGACAGAGGGCAGAGGTGCTGCATAGCATCCTAAGTCCACAGGACAGCTGCCCCATAACACAGAATTATCCAGCCTAAAATGTCAGTGGTGCTGAAATCATGGAACTCTGTTCTAGGGAAATAAAGATTGCTTAACAGTGTTTATTGAGCATTTACTATTTTGTTTCTAATGCACCAATGTATGAACCTGAAAGTATAAGTTATAAGCAAATAACTTCCAAAGTGAGATTTCTTTAGTTCATGGAGAAAGTATTGAAGCTATATACTTCATGCCATATAACTTAGCATTACTGCTAAAGGATACATGTTCTGAAAGAATATAATTTTTTTCTTCTCCTTTTGGTTTTGTTCTCTCTATTTTTTTTTTCTTTGTAGAAATCTTGGTTGCAATTTAATCACAGAACTGAGCTTTTGGAACATTTCAAGCCTGGCATGGAATGAAGTTTTTATATAGTATGTAAGTAAAGTAGAAAGTAAATATATGTGAAAAGTTATACTTAGAAACATCATACACTTATAAGGGTGTAAATCCAATGTGAATGCTGGAACTTACTGTTTAAGGCCCATTCATTTTTTTCAAATGAGGAAACTGAAGTGCAAAGAGGCTGAAAGATTGCCCTCATATGGTGGGCTTTCTCTTTGCTGGTCTTTGGCATGGTCAACAAGAGGCACCAAGTTGGCATTGACATAGCAGTCCCAGGGGGTTTCTGTAATAGGTATATGGTCTTTGAAATTCTGTTTTGAATTTAACTTTGATTCCTACTCAAGTACAAAGTTCATGACTGCTCATATGTATGCAACAAAGAACTAAGGTTAGCACAATTAAGGAGCAAGGAGCAAGTATTTTGCTGTGAGCTTCTTCGCATGGCACAGTGGAAAGAAATACCACCTGCCACAGGCCACTTTTCTCCCAAATCACCAAGAACATTTTTCAAAAAGTATAAACCTCCACAGTGAATTGTCTCTTGCCAATAGAAGTCTTTGGTGATGCAGAATATTCATAAAGGAAATAAGAGCTGTAGCTTCATCCCATAGACTTTCTTTTCCTTTTAGCTGAAAAATTCTGTGATTTCTCTGTGACACAAGCAAGTCATTTTATGTATGTTCAATGATTTGTCTGGAAGGGGATTTTAATCCCAAGGTGCAGCTCTCCTTTAGACAGGACATTGGGACTGTCCTGTCTGGTGGTGTAGATATCCAGTTTTGTATGGTTCACTTTCAGCTTAGATGAACATGTTGGGTTATCTCTGGAAGCTGGATGAACAGGTACTGCGATAGCCCATCTGATGCCTCCCTTCTCCCTTCACTAATTTGCTGATACCTAACTTGGAAAGATAATACTGAAGCTCCATTTTCCTTTTTCAGCTTTAGTGAGAGTAGGGTCCTTGGTCCCTCCATCAAGAAATTGCAGTAGTGTCAAAGTACTGTCTTAAATTTATCATCTTTAATAAGCATTTTGTAACACCAAGTGTCCTTTATGAGAGTTTCCATTTCAGTGCAGTTATGTAGGTCACATGAAAATAATTGTGACTTCACCATCGATAAGCACAGGTAAAGTCCTTCAGAAGCATTTGCCGAGTCACATGTCCTCTGTGTGTCACCACTTGATCTAAGTGTGGGCACAACGAAGGGTAGAGCAGCGTCTGGTCCCCAGGAAACTTTCTTACTGTAAGGAGGAAGATGGGTGGTAATGAGGAAACACTCCAGAGCTGAGTAGCAGCAGGGTGAGATGTCAGTGGGTGGATGGCAGGTCAGTGGGTGGATGGTAGCCGACAGGCAGTAGGTTGGAATACATGATGGATGAGCTATCAACGTGTCTATGTTGAGTTGTTGTGTTCATCTCAAATGACAGAGATAATGAAGCAGAACTGAGTCTTGTTGGCAGTAAATTAATACTCATATCACGTGATTTGAAAAGAACTGTGCTGCTAAAATTTGATTCACAATTACTTTTATTTTTATTTTTTAATTGTTTAATTTTATTATTTTTTTACATCACATCAATTTAATCTTCATTTAATTTCCTGGGGTCACCCACCACCTCCTCTCCCTAACCATTCTAGCTGGTCCCCACCTTCCCATTGTGTATTTTCATTTGGTTATCCATATATTAGTGAAACCATTTGGATTCTTTTTCTTTCTGACTTGTTTCTGCTAGTATGAGTTCTTCTAGGTAGATCCAAGCTTCAATAAATTCATCAAGTTTGTCATTTTCAATTGATGAGTAATACTCCATTGTGTATATATGCCACATTTTCTTTCTTTCTTTCTTTTTTTTTTT
>PVHY01029405.1:0-14309 GCA_004024945.1 Uropsilus gracilis | reverse complement strand
ATGGTCATTTTGATAATATTAATTCTTCCAATCCATGAACAGGGAATGTTTTTCCATTTCCTTATGTCTTCTTCTATCTCTTTTTGGAGCGTTTTAAAATTTTCTTTGTATAGTTCTTTAACATTTTTTGTTAGGTTTATTCCCAAGTATTTAATTTTTTTTGGTGAGATGGTGAATGGGATGGTTTTTCTGATTTCTTCTTCCTCTGCTTGACTTTTCGCATATAGGAAAGCCACTGACTTCTGTGTGTTGATTCTGTGATGGGGTTTGTATTGTGCGTGTTCTTGATCCTCTGAAGTTTAGCTGGAGAGAGAAATGAAAGGATCCCACCCCAGCCAGCCCTGCCCCCCCCCCCGAAACTCCTGGTGGTTGTGTCCACCATAACCCCCACCCTGTCCCCCCTCCAGGGCTCACCCAACTTGAAGGGTTAACCCAAGAACCTTGACCCCCTTTACTCCCCGCTGGCAAGGGAGTGCAGATAGCTAGGGCCCCTAGGGCCCCTAGGGCCCTGGGCATTCAGGCAGCCCTAAGGTGACTGCCTGCTGGTGAGTGGGATGAGCATACTAAAATTGATGGCCTTATAATTTTCTGCTTTCTTTGGAAACATTTTCAGGTACATTAACTTTATTTAAAAAAAAAAATAGAATAACATTCCTCCTATCTTGTAGTTACTATGTGGTATCTTTGGAACCGTGTATAAATTTAAGGTATATGTGGGATCTTAGTGCTCTTATTCTTTCAATATTAAAGCATTTTGCCGTTTCATCATCCTAGGAATTATTTTGTTGCTTACTCACACTTATCACTTACTCCCATCTGTGCTTAAAAAAGACTTAAGTATGAAATGGAAGAATCATGAAACTGTCAGAAGAATGAAGCAGTAATGAAATTACCATCTGCAGGTTTCATATTGTCATTTCATGCATCATTTTTCAAGAATGTATAAAGAAGACTGGATACACTGTCTTTTTGTTAATGCTTTTAATTTCCCTTTGACATAGTTGAGAATTCATAGTTTTTCCTTATCTGTCCAAAATGGCAGAAAGAAAAAATTAACAAGGGAAGATAATTCATAATGTTTAGATAAAGCATGAGATAGATGTTTGCAGAGGGGCTAAGAACAGCACTGTAGTTCATAATGATGTTGAGATTCTGTAAATCTCAGCCTCTCAGTCTTCAGCTGGTAATCGTCTACTTAAATTGTCTCAGACTCAAGGGTTGAAGGACAGTTTGTTTTTAAGGACAAAGAGGGAATAGAGCATTCTGTTCTTTTTAGTCCTCAGGAAGGGTTTTAACTAAAATTATTTTATGACAAAATGCCGGACATCCCATTTTCTATAAGGATATATGGCATGTTTTGTGATGTTTATACACCAGAATTCATTTGTTGCACGTCATGGGGCAACAAAAGTGGGCCAGCACACTGATCAGGAAGGCAGCCAGAAAGACAGATATGTGGGGACAGATTGTCAGTGGGCAATCTGCTCAACATTAGCAAGAACCAGACCTTGATTTATTGATGGATTTATCAAATATGGCATCAATCACAATAGGGGGTAGGAAAACATGTTACTAACTTTCCAGATTTGGGGGGAAGTATGTGCAGTCAATTACTAAAAAAAAGTAGTCAGAACTCTGCAGGAAATCTTTGTGCTATTTTTGCAATTCTTAAATTTAGAATTATTTCAAAATAAAGTGGTTTCTAAAATGGAAAAATAAGATTTTGGGAGAAGTGAATTTTGTTTCAGAATTGCCCTCAAATTCTGCTCGTGGTCTCAAGCTCATCAGCAAGGTGCCACCTCATTGCTCTTGGGGATACACTGTCTTGGGGCCCTCCACCACGAGATACCCTTATCCAGCCCGGGGCTCCTTGACCCTTGAGATGGATGCTTATTGGCCCGACAGTGAAGTGTTTTGCTTACCTGAGACCAAAGATTATTAACTCTCCAGTATTGTTTTGGTTTGCTTAGGCATTCCTTCAGCAGCCCCTCCACATTCATTGATTCAGAGAAACCTGCATTTACATTCTTAAAGCTTTAGTAGTTTTGAAACAGGGTAAAAGGAGAAAGACTTTTTGACTTAAACTTGAAACACATATCTGCCTGCTTTTCTCTACAAAGCAGGTTACAGTTACATTAACAATTGCCTTTAACTTGAAGGAGACACACCTATGCCTGCTTCTCTCCCTAGGAAGCAGGCTACAAACTGTTCATTAGCATTTTCACTGTTCACCTTTACCGTTGATATGCAAAAGACCTCTACCAGCTTCTCTGCTTCCCCCCCTTTCAGACCTGCAAAGAAAAACTTAGAAACATAGACTAATTTGCCTCAATTTACCTTCTTTTAAACTCTCGTGGGTTCTTTCCACCATTCCCAGCCTTCTCAATCAAAATACCAAGTCAAAGCAAGACTATCAGTGCAGACTAATTTATTTCTAACAAAGTGATTTCCTAATTACTACAAAAGAAACAGGTAAGTAAAACTCCGATTACTTTAACATTATCCAAAACCTTTCTCAACATTGTCCAAAGTCTTTCCCAGATTGCCCAAAATCCTCAGTCTCTCAGTCCTGATCATACTGAAACAGGGCGACCAGAAAAGGCTTCTTGACTTTAACTTAAACACATACAGGC
Organism: Uropsilus gracilis; assembly: GCA_004024945.1. NCBI lineage: Eukaryota > Metazoa > Chordata > Mammalia > Eulipotyphla > Talpidae > Uropsilus > Uropsilus gracilis. The sequence goes on along the minus strand of PVHY01029405.1, from coordinate 11,676 downwards.
CTGCTTCTCTCTATGAAGCAGGCTCCAAGCAGTCTAATAGCAATTTACCTTTACCTTGAACTAGCCACACCTATGCCTGTTTCTCTTCCTAGGAAGCAGGCTACACACTGTTTATTAGCATTTTCACCTTTACTATTGATATGCAAAAGCCAGCTGCTGCTCTTTGCTTTCAGCTCCAAAAACTGCAGAAGAAAAAAAAACTTAGAAACACAGTTTAAACTTTACACTTGTGGGTTCTTTTTGCCATCCCCAGCCTTCTCAACCAAAATACCAAACCAATGCAAGACTATCAGTGCAGACTAATTTATTTTTAACAAAGTGATTTTCTAATTGCTGCAGAAGAAACATATAAGTAAGACTCTGATTACTTTAACATTGTCCAAAACCTTTCTCAGCATTGTCCAAAATCCTTTCCCAGATTGCGCAAAAATCCTCAGTCTCTCAGTCCTGATCATGTCACCAATGTCAGCCAGTCAGAGTTCCTCTCCATGTGTCTGAAGACATCTTTCTTTGGCGCGCTCCTTTGGCGTGCTCCTCCTTGTCTTCCATGCTGTCTTGTCCTCCAGGTCTTTGAACAAACTTCATGGTACTGGACTCAGCAAAGTTCACTTTCTTCTCAGGCCTAACTTTTGCACGGCCTCTTCCAGACACAAGTCAAACTCAGCAAAACAAACTCCAACATGGAGTTCAAATCTGCAAACGTCTTAGCTGCCTTTAGCACACATGCGGCTAGCCCGGGCCAGCCAAGGGCTGCAGGCCCCAGCCTTGCCACATGGCCAAGCTCACATGGTTCACATCTCCATCTTACAAAATGGCCTAAACCAAACCTGAGTCTCAATCTGAATTCCCATCTTTTTCCTCCTTTCCCTTTATTTCAAACCTCTTTATATATCCTGTTTTCCAGCCTTCCAGGAACAGCTCCTGAGTTATTACATTACAAAGAAAAGAAAAACTGTTTCACTCCTTCCTTCCTCTTGCATTTCCCTGAAGAGAAATTCCAACTAAGGCCATTCTCACATTTTAGCATACTTTCCTTGAAATCTGTACTCTTAAACCGGAGACAGTGATGGGGCGGGGAGGTAGGAGGGTGTAGTAGCCCACCTTATCTCAGTTTTAGAATTAATTCTTTGTGTTTATTTCTGTCAAGGATTTGTTACAGCTTAACTTATATATAAGGAAATAAAGAGTTCATTAGATTCATATGATAATGGTGAAATTTGTCTTCTCTGGTTTCTGAAGACTGATTTATTTGATGTTTGAGACTAAGCACCTCTGCTTTAAAGATTAGTGCCATGTATTCATGTATTGGTACTTATTGTTATATACCACTCTTGGATTCTGGGGGGCAAAAGCATTAAAGCTAAGTTCTGACTCTTTTAAGGAACTGAGGCTTGTGGGAAGAGATAGACAATAAGCTATATGTCAGGGGACTATATGGGCTGTGAAGAGAAATGACATACAAAGAGCACATTTAGTGAGATGGGTGATTAATACTTGTTGCAGTATGATTAAGTGACTGAAAGAAGACATCTAAGAGATGGAGTTGTTTTTCTTATTGAAGACATGTTCATAATAGTTGACTGCTTTTTGCTTTTTTAAAACTGTTTAGTGACTTGAGAGATATATTTTGGTATGCCTAAAAACTATAAAGGATAATGTTTTTATCAGAATAAATTTATACTATTGAAAATATTTTTCCAGGGCTTTCTACATGGAATATTTGAACGTCTAAAACAATTTCTGGAATGCAGTAAGTATTTCCATTGCAGCTTTTATGATGGAATCCTTATTAATAACTTCAGCTCTGTACTTAATAATCTGGGAGATGGCAAAGTCTTGTATCTTAGTAAGTTCTTTCCTCTATTTCTGCTGCTGACATGCTGTTCCATTTAGACATCCACAGGAGTGCTGTGTTTAACACATGTTAAACATTTCCCTAATGCTGTTTAGACTTTTTTATTGTTTCAATTTTGATCATAGTTTACATATCTCTATGATGCGGCTTCGTTTTAATAGTATTTGATTTTGTAAATCTCTTATTCATTAACCTTTATTGGCTTACTTTTAGGGCTCTTGGTAATCCATTAAAGCACATAAGAGGATTTAGTGTTTACATTGTATTGTATTATATTAGTATTGTTTGACACCTTCCTTCTGTGTGATTGTTAACACCTTTGCCCAGGATATACATACAGTATACACATATGTGTATGTGCTTGTGTTTTGTGTATTTGTGTGTGTTTATGTGTTTGCGTTTGGGGGGAACGTAACATTCTCTGAGAGGATGTATCATTGTACTCTCCTTTAGGGAGTTGCTGGGTTGTTTGATGTAGTAATTTTCAATTTATTAAAACACATTGTTGAGTCTATTGCTAGGAACTGTCTGTGTACTACGGTGCATGGAAGAATGAATAAGACAGCTCATATAATATAGTTAATTTTCTAAAACTAGACATTGGAGGAAGTAGACGGAAAAGTAGATGTCCTTTCGGGAGAGGAGAATAAGATAAATGATGTGAGTGAATATGGGGTATATGATTTTAGAATAGAGTAGTTGATTGATGGTGGACATTATTGTGCCAGGTCAGTCATCAGGAGAAAATTCACAAAAGACATAGGAAAAATGAAGAGTACATTATCTTTGAATGAAAATTATTTCAACTGTGACTCATTTTAAGTTTGAAAATGTCACTCATGATTCATGGGTTAAAGTTACTATTCATTTACTTTAAAATGGGCTCAGTTTAGGGCCGGGCATGGTGGCTCATGCCTGTAAACTTCAGTCTGTGAAGCGACCGGGGCTAGGGATCGCAGTTCGAGTCTCGCCTGGGGCCCGTTGCGAGACCTAGTTCCAAAAAAAAAATAACTGGGCGTGGCGGCGCACGCCTCTAATCCCAGCTACCTGGGAAGCTAAGGCTGGGGATTGCTTGGGTCTGTGATACCCCGGGCAATGAGAGCCTGTGGTTCTACAGGCAAAATAGTGAGACCTAGTCTCAAAATAAAATAAAATAAAAAATAAATAAAATGGGCTCAGTTTGTATTTTAGGATTCATTTTGTGAATGTTTACTTTGTCTTTTAAATACAAATCTTGGCATTGCTTTTTAAAAAGTACTTTTATAGTTTGTTTGAAGTTGGGATACATACTAATAAATTCATACTGCAAAAAAATGAAATAATGTATTTGACAGTGTACTTTTGTAAAATGCTTTGGCACTGTGAATTCTAGAATATTGTAAATTTTTCCTAATATTGAAATATATTTTTAACAGGTAGAAGTATAGGTGCAGATAACGTGTGTAGAGATAGACTGGAAAAGACCATCATTCTTTTTACTAAAGTGGTAAGTTTTTTGAAATTTTAAGAGTATATGTTTTTGCAGATAGAATATACATATTCAGGTTTAGTAAAGAAGATAAATTTTGCAAGCATATTTTTTCACTTTGGTGTAAAGTAACTTATTTTCTGACTGTTTTTAGAAAAGCTAACAAATACCTATGTATTTTGAAACTTAGGAATGTATATAGCAATAAAATTTCTATTATGATAATGCATATCATCCTGATACAAAAAATCAGCCCAAGGAAATATTAGAGAAGTTTGTTTCTCAGACTTACAGAATAAGACAGAAATAAAGATAACAGCTCAGCTCAACAGGAATTAGATAATCTATAAAGACAGAATAAGCTCAAGAAATAGATATGTTCAGAATGACAGATTGTCGTCATCAATAGCAAACATCTTTTGACCAGAATTACATGGTTGCATTTACATGCTGGACAATAGCTTGAATTTCTGACAAAGTTAAGTTTTATAAATATTTTTAATTTTTGTAAAATTTCAAACTTGGGTGGTTGGGAGAAGTGTGTAAGGAATTGGGGTATAGTAATCAGAATGATCTGGTTTGCAGTTCGCATTGCACTCAAACAGGTAATTGAGGGCAGATTGACACCATTTAAGTCTGTAGTTTTTTCCTTTTTCATTGAAACTTCACTGTAGAATTGAGGTGGTAGAAAAGGAGCAGAAAGGAACTGTTTATTTTTGTGGTGAGGTAGAAGTTACTTTTAGTTTCTGTTGTCTTCATTTTCAACTTTCATATTCCAAAGCAGTCTCAAGAGCAAAAGTCCACCTAGTTTTCCAAGATCTGGTAGCAACTTAACTCTGGTATCTTTTAAGTTGAAAAGATTAAAAAAAAGAACAAAACACTAAGAAGTGTGAAATAAGATGTAGTGGCTAGGACTGACTGTTCATCATTTCACTCACTAAATTTGTATTTATGACAGTTGACTTTATTAAAACTTTAAACTTGGGAACATTTAAAATATGCCTCCAAATAGAATTGAGTGACTTTGAATCCCCATGATCACCACCTAGTGTCAGCAGTTCTCAGCATTCTCCTTTCACTTGTGTGCTTTCTTTTCTCATCCACATTGCTTGTAGTTTTAAAGCAACCCCTGAGTTAGATCTAGTATTATCTATAAATATTTGAATATTTGTCTGAGATGGGATTTAGAAAAAGCACATAAACCTTAATACTTAAAATTATATTTTAAAAATGGTCATCACAACAATATTACCTAAATATTTAGTCAGTTTTCAGAATTCTCAAGTTTTATAGTTGGTTTGTTTGAATCAGGATTCCATTGTTGTGTCAGTTCTCTTTCCAACCCCCCCCCCCCGCTATTTATATTACAGAAAAATCATTTTCTGTTTTACATTTAGTGTTGCATCCTAGTGTCTCAGTTAACGCATTCTTTTGTCTCCTTAACCCTCCTCCTCCCGTATTTCTTATAAATTTGTGATTGTAGAGGCTTGATTACATTCAGACTCTTTTGTGTGTGTGCGGAGGAGTGTGGGATGGCAATAAATAGTGCTGTGGTTTCATATTGCATCACATCAGGAGATATACAATGTCTGGCTGTCTAAAATTGATGAGTGAGCATCTTAAAATTCCTCAATAAGTTGTCTAACCCTGTTGATTTTAATAGTCATTGATGATTGTTGCCTAGGTTCATTTTTTGACTGGGAGTTACAAAGTAATGGGATTCTTATTTTATCATTTTCTTGTATTTATTAGCTTGGATGTCTATAAAAAAATCATCTCATCAGTCATTTGATATACAAAATACACTTCTTGTAGGACAAGGAAGATATTGTTTGGATTGTTTGGATCCATCTTTTTAATATTTAAACTTTTTTGGCATCATATTTATCCATTGTTTTTCTATTAAATATAAAATGGGTATCTTTTGGAGCCCATACTATAAAAATAGAAGCATCACATTAGATGTTATAGTCTAAGAAGTATGTAACATGCAATATTGCATATATTCACTCTCCTCAAGACTCAAAATTTACCAAACATTTTTTAGCAAACTTCAAATGTAAGATATATTTATGGATGATTATATTCCTATGTGAATTTGAGTAAAATGCATTAAAAAAAATTTTTTTTTTATAGCTTTTGGACTTCTTGGATCAGCATCCCTTTTCATTTACTCCTCTAATTCAGAGATCTTTGGAATTTTCTGTAAGCTATGTATTTACAGAGGTTGGTGAAGGCGTTACATTTGAACGATTCATTGTCCAGTGCATGAATCTTATTAAGATGATTGTCAAAAATTATGCTTATAAGCCATCTAAAAATTTTGAAGGTAATGCTTTACTGGTAGTTTTATTTATTTACTTTCATTTCCATACTTTAAGTGTAAAGTAACTTATATTCTCTAACTTGAAATTCATTCATTTCAGCCTGAGAAATACAGTGCCTGTATGTGACATGGAGATAAAGATTAGAGTCTAACTTATTATGTGAATGAAGATTTAAATAAACCATCAAATATATTTAATAAACATTATTTGTAGCATAATAGACTAGTGGAAGCTAGGGAGTTTAAGAATTAAGTGCTACAGCAATCACTTTAGTTTGTCTTTTAGGCTGTATTTATTTGACAAATAAGTTTATTCTGACTTTATATTAAATAATGTTGTTTCTAGAAGGCTGACTTATTTGTTGTATTATTTGGAATTAATTCTTGTGCATGTGTACCAAAATGTATGTGAGAAGTCTTTTGAGAAAGGGGGTGAGGGGACTATTAACTGAGGCCTTTCAGTATGGTGTGTAATATAGTGGTAAAGTATAAAATAGAGATATAGCAGTAAGAGAGAAGCAAGTCTGATGCTTTTGTGGTATGAATAAAGTGTGTCTTTGAGATTTGTGAAGTATACAATTGAAAATTTATCTTTCTCCCAATTTTTTTTAAATTGCATAATCCAGTTTAGGTGGAATGTTTGTCTGTACAGTTAACCTGGAAATTTTAATTTCCTTAGATAGCAGCCCTGAAACCCTTGAAGCTCACAAGATTAAGATGGCCTTCTTCACGTATCCCACTTTGACAGAGATATGTAGAAGATTAGTCTCTCATTATTTTCTGCTGACTGAGGAAGAACTGACAATGTGGGAAGAAGACCCAGAAGGCTTTAGTAAGAATTTTTTCATTTTATATGATTTTTCTCCCCTTTGTATAGATATATCTTTTTCAGTGATAGGTATGATGACATTGTATTTTAATAGATTATTTTTGATTTGAGAATCTTCAGTTTTTAAAAATTAACTTATCCTCTCTGTTAGTCTTTAGAACAGTTGATTAATCAAAATGTGTTACTTGTTCAAAAATACAGAATTTGCTCTAAACTTACGTAATATTTCTTTGTTCTTATGAATATATTCTGGAGTTTAAAAAATATATAAAAGTATACTATCAGGTCAGTTTCTACTTTGTGGTTCATTTTGTATTATTTTATATTTGCAGAAATTTCTACTTTAGAAATTTGAAAACGGTAATTTCTGAATTACAGAAGATTACCTATTTAAATTTTAATTTGAAATTGTTTTTGATGTTTAAAATATTCTTTTTCATCTATTTGAATTTCAATAGTAGATTGACTCATTTTACAAAGGCCTATTCTGTAGGAAACCAAAGATTTGTGTGCATATTAAAGTACTTGTGTGAATAAAGTACCTAATTTGAATTATTTCAGCCATAGTTGAATGTAGGCTATTGTTTAGTTCTGCTCCTCCTTCTCCTGGTTGTCCTTGTACAGGTATACGCATACTGTTTCCTACTATTTTTTTTTTGAGACAAAGTCTCGCTGTTTTTGCCCATGGAACCGCAGGCTCTCGTTGCCCGGGGTACCACGGACTCAAGCAATCCCCAGCCTCAGCTTCCCAGGTAGCTGGGATGACAGGCGCGCGCCACCACGCCCAGCTATTTTTTGGAACTAGGTCTCGCTACGGGCTCCAGGTGGGACTCGAACCGCGATCCCTAAGCCCCGGCCGCTTCATAGGCTGAAGCTTACAAGCACGAGCCACCGTGCCCGGCCTGTTTCCTATTTTAAGAATGCATTAAACATTTGGAAAGCTTAGCTTCCTCTTTTTTTGGTCACAGAAAAACAATTCTAGTTCATGTAGAAAATAGCAGTACATGGTACCTTTTTTTTCTTAGCTGAAATCTTATGTTTCATGTTTTTTTTAATGTATTTCATGTAATATACAATATTGGATTCCCTATATCATTTAAAGCTGTGAGCCATTTTACTTTAAATATAATTACAGGAAATGTATGGAATATGTGACGTAATTGTTTTAACTCTTAGGACATGATTTTTTTTGAAGTAAAATGATTCTCAGAATTGTCATGACACACAATAGTTGTGTCATGTGGTACCAGGTGTTCTGGATGTGACAGGTACTTGGAACTTTTCATCGGGAAGACTTTTTAATTTGAGATGCTAATGGATGTAAAGTCTTGATCACTGATATTTGCAGATATGGTCTGTTTTTATAGTAAAAAAAATCTGGGTATTATTCTGATGTTATTTAAAACCTTTAGTTTTCCAAAGTGAAATTTTGGAAACATTATTGTTGCATTTCTAGAGAGCATCATTTGTCATATTTTTAATTGCAGCAGTGGAAGAAACAGGAGGAGATTCTTGGAAATACAGTTTGAGGGTATGTATTAATTGAAAAATGGGTAGGGAAAAGCTTAATTGTTCTGTAACTTTTAGTAGAGAATTAATACCCTATTGAAGATATTGGGCAGTGAGTCAGAAACTTCTTATAATTGCAAGAATCTGTATTTAAAAGTTGTTAATTAAACTATGAACTTATCTGAAAAAAAATTCTATATATTTGGGTTTGTAAGCTGAAATTTTCTTTTTTTGCAGCCAAATTGGTTTGGGAACAATTATCATCGCAAAATAAAAAATATTCTCGGAGGTGAAAGCTACCACACTTTGATATTTTTTTCCTTCTAAATAACTCAATAGTTACAAAGGTGCTTCCATACATTATTTCTCTTGTCACCGAATATGATTTTTGAAACCAGCCCATTGCCTTTAGTAGTACAATGCCTTTAAATATATATTACTGATATGGTCAAAATTTGAAAAAAATTGGCAAATAGAGTCTTTGAAAAGGTGTTTGTATAATTTCTATAATTTGCCATTGTTTTTCTGTTTCATAAACTTACATAGAAAACCAGAGAAATTGTACATCAGATAAGTTACTAGTATTTTAAAATAAATGTGCATTCCTTTTGGTTATTCTAAAGCTTTCTCTAATAAAAAATTGCAAGCACATTAATAAATAGAATATTTACTAATAAATAGAATAATTTATCATAAAGGTCTTTGTGCCCAAAGGCTAGTTTAATTATTATGAACTTGTGACTAGCCACATATCCTGTAAGCAACTCTTATGCCCTTACTTTGAATTATTTTTTAAGCAAATATTTGAAAATACCTGAAATGGGCACATTTCATCTGTACATTTCAGTATGTGTATCTGTAACATTCTTTTTTAAACATAAGGCATGGTGTTAAAATTATAATTTCTTTGTACTATGTACTATTTGGTACTTTTAAGAACCAAAATTAATCATGCTTTTTATATAACACTGATTTCTGCTGATGTTTATGTATATTAAAAGAAATACTACTATGTGGTGAATTGAATGCATGAGTTGCTGTTGTTGCCTATTATATCAGTGCTAAGAAAATATAATTTTACCATTAATTCCTGAACAGCCAGTCATTCATAATACTGAATTTATAGACGAATGTGACTTCAGAATCCTTTTTTTTTAACTTAAAGAGTGATTAATGAAAAGTATAAACTTTCTTTTTGAAGTAGTGAATTAAACTTTGTATATTTATGAATTATTACAACTTAATTTCCCACTGTGTTCACAAAGAATAATTTTAGTTTTTAAAAAGTATGTGAAGAATTGGAAACAATTTCAGAGTTTAGGATGAGTAATTTTTGTATTATTATGATACAAATCAGTATAATATGCCATTGTTTTTCATTAGAAATTTGTTTTTCTTTTCCTGTCAGCCTTGCACTGAAGTACTATTTATAGATATATTCCATGAATATAATCAAACTCTTACTCCTGTACTTCTAGAAATGATGCAAACACTTCAAGGTAAAGTATATTTTGTGGTACTTTGATTTGTCTAATTTAGTTAGTTAATATCGTTTGAATGCTTCCATGTGCTTGCTTTTTCTAAGACATGTAATAGAGATGAATTTAAGAAAGACATAAAATGTTCTTTTCTAAAGTGGCAACCTTTGCATATGAAACAAGAATAGACAATCCACAAAAAAGACCTTGAATACACTTTTTATTAGAGTTTGCTGTCAGAACTACTATTGACATATGTAAAATTACAGTTAAGGATATTGTTGGGTAAAGGTCTATCTGGAGTACATTGTGGGAATAGTGGGAGAAGCTGTTAAAATAGTAAATGTTAGTCTTACAATGATGACAGCTGGATTGGAAGAAAGGGAGGGCCTTAAGAGAATGCTAAATTAAGTTTTCAGCAATTGACCACACTTTTCAAAATAAGTAATTGGTTATTTGACTTTTAGTAATGATTTGTTGCTTTTGACTTTTCTACTGTCCAATATTATCGATACCTTTCTGCCATGCTGGACTAGACTGTGCAGTGGGCACATCTGTTTGGTTCACACGGTATTCCCAGTGCTTGCCTTACTCAGAAACAGTTCTGTGGCTTAGCTGTTGGGCATCCTGAACTTCTGATTCTCAGCTGCTGGGACTCCAGTAGTTAGTAGCCAGAGAATCATACTTTTTGGAGTGTGTGGATAAGGAGTCGAAAGAGAAGCAAAAAGATTTGAGGACAGAGTCCAGGACTCCTCACTTCTAAGGAGCTGTGTGGAGATGGAAGGTTCTGATGAAGGTAGATGTGAAACTCTCCCCGAGGTATGGAAGCTGAATGGGGGTGTCCTAGAGAAAAGTGTTATCAGAGTGTCCCTGGGGGGTAAGGCAGTGGGATGTTCCAGGCAACAGATTACTTGACCAGTTCATGGCTGGAATCAAATTTAATGGGAGCAAGGAGTGAGCAGGCAGTGGTATAAGAAAACAAGAAGAGGATCTGCTCGAGGGAGTGAAGTTCCTGATCTTGGTTGTGACAGTGAGGCAGTAGCTCACCTGTTGGGCTTTGTTTTCTCAAAAGCTACCAGCGTTTCTACCTAAATCATAAGCCAAGAGGGAAAAATGAATTTTATGTTAAGTTTTGCTTTGTTGTTAGAATCTAATTTGTGTTTGCATATTGAATGTATTTCTAATGTACCATTACTTGCTGATAATGCACAATGGTAGATTCTGAAATTTGGTCAATATTTATGCTTAAGTTGATTTTTATTAATTTATACCACTGCAGTAACGTGATTCTGGCTATTGAGGTGATGCTGTTAAGTTGCTATGAGTGCTAGTAAGGTCTTCGATTCAGTTTTTTATGTCGTTCTGGAGCAGTTTGCTTATTATTAGGTCTGCACTTTATCTTGTTTGTCTCATAAGCCTAAGAATTGGTACTTGACAATAGAAAAGTACTTTACTAATCTCACTAGAATTTCTAGTCTAAAATAGTATGCTTACTGAGTAAGCTTTTTCTCATCTTCACTGTGGTGCTGCTCTGCCCTCTAGTTACGAGTATATTATCTAGAGATTATTCTGTCTATAGTATAATATGCTATTATATAGAGAGACTAGAGTGTATTATCTAGAGACTACCATCTTTTTACTCAACAATTTCTATCACTTATCTATGTGATAGTACTTTTATTGTATATTGGTAACATGGTTTATTTTCTGTTTAGAGTTCATATGAATTGCCAATTTGTGTGTGGGTCTGTGTGTGTGTGGGGGGGATCTCTGTGTTTGTGTGTGTGTTGAGTTGCCTACTTTTTTTTCTATTTTGGAACTTACCTTTTGATTAAGAATTTTCTTTTGTAATAAGGGTTTAATACAATGGTTAGCAATTTTTCTAGAACATTGCTTGGCATTGCATTTTTAAAATATATTATAGTGATTTTAAAATTATATATGACTACATGTTACAGATGTATTCCTTACTGACTGATAATAAAACAGACGTTTCCCTATAGTTATGAAACAGGGTAAAATGAAGACTTTCTGACTTTACTTAACTGTTTACCCCTATCTGCTTGCTTCTTTCTCCAAAGCAGGCTACAAGCAGTTCCTTTGCAATTACCTTTAACCTTAACTGGATACACTTATCTGCCTGCTACTCTCTACAAAGCAGGCTACACACTCTTCATTAGCATTTTCACTGATCACCTTTACCATTGATAT
>PVHY01029404.1:0-14316 GCA_004024945.1 Uropsilus gracilis | reverse complement strand
GATGACATTAAACTCAGTGATACAATGCATTTGTAACCATCATGACAAAATAGTGGTTGTGATAAACAGAAAGGTTGATTTCTATAAGACTTTATTTTTTAATGTGCTAATGTTTGCAAACATGAATCTACAACATTAAAAAATCAATTCTATGGGAAAATATCCATATATTCAATATTTTGAGTTCTTCTGTGAAGGATACATTCTGAGAAATAACATAAACTAAGCATGAAAAGTGACTATAAAACTAAAGGTTCAATAAAATCTATTTATATTCACAGGCAGAGCAAAGAAAATAAGATGTACACAGAAAAACAGATACTTTGTAATATAAATATTTTCTCTTTTCCCCCCAAATGGATATATATGAATCTTCCAAAGTCAAGCACATAAGCATCCCAAGTTCTAATGACTCAATCCCTGACATGTGGTAAACAGTTGTTGAATAATTAAAATTCATAAGAAGGGAAGCAAGGAAGTCACTCCATAAGCAGAGAATGCATTCAAAGTTGTATGTGAGATTACTAGCAGTCACTGGTTTCCAAATCAACTGAGAAAACACATGTGCCAGGTATGAACTATATATTTCACAAGACTTAATGGGGAACAGTTCTTAGCTATGGTGTTAGAATGAAATAAAAACAGGGGACCCAGTCTTGGGTACACTGGTCCACAGAAACTCTTGATCCACTGGTCTAGATAAATAGAAAACTGATTGTCTCTTATCAGAGTCCTGAGACAGGGACTAACAGAAGAGGGTTTGAGCTATTTCAGCAAGGCATCCTCTAAACCAGGTACTTATTTTCACCCTACATGGAAAGCAGGATAGTCCATTGGGAAAGCTAACTGGGAGTCAGAAACATTACTCTTTCATCATGTCATCTACTAATTGAGTATATTGGTCCTATTCACATGGGAAGATTTAAGTAAAAGATGGAAGTGCAGTAATAGTTTCATGGACACATTGAGATTAGGGATTTACTTATTCATACCACCAACTTTATTGCCAAGGATCTCTTTTTTTAAATGTATAATTTGAAAAAGATGGCAGGCAGCTCCCAGGAAAAACATGGCATCGGGGAAAGTTTCTCCCAAGAGAATAATGCAAAATAGTCCAGACAGGCAGTGGGATCAAAGAATTTCATGACTTGGTGTAAAACTAAACCACCTTCAAGACATCAGTGACCAATGTAAGTTGTGTACAATCAAAGAGATGCTGAGGGAACGCCAAACAAACAAGATAGGTGGCAAAACAGGAGGCAAAACAGGCAGAACTGCTACTGTTATGAGGCATTCCCTAAGAATAGAGCCCAGAGGACTTCTATGACAAAGAAGCCATTTTGTATGATATGATAATGATTAAAGTAATACTATATAGTGCAATATTGTGATTTATAATAAACACATATTTGATCTTCATTCAAAATTTTAGACCTTGAGATTTGTGCTGAAAATGATGGTGTCTTTTTTTTATCTGTGAAGTTACTTTTGAAATCAGATAAGGATGGGGACCAGGTATCAAGGAGAGTCATCCTATCGCTAAAGAACTGGGACTTCTGATCTAACCCCAGACTCTTGAGTTAAGTAAGAGAGGCTGAACGTTGAATCAATTGTCAATAGTCAGTGTGTTAGTCAATCATTCTTATTTAGTGAGGTCCCTATAAAATTCTAAGACAATTTGGGGGACTTATGGGATGGTTTACATGTGCAGATTAGTAAAATGTGGTATATCAGGAGAGGGTATTAAAGATCTATACTGTTTCCTCACATTTTGCTCAATGCATCTCTCCCAATTGACCAGTTGCAAATACTACCCTTTGAAATAAATCAATACTTTAGACAGTAAAGAATTTCTTAAATTATGTGAGTCACTCTAGCAAATAATTCAAACTGAAGAGGGAGTCATGGAAATTTCTACTATATGGCAATTAGTCAGAAACCCAACTAATAACCTGAAGTCTGAGGAGGTGGTCCTGGGAACTGCTAACTCACAGCTCATTGGTCAGGATCACAGGGAACAGCCTGGGTCTTTTTTGATATCTGAAGTGGAGAAGTGACTAAGCACTTACCTGTGGTATTTGCTGCAATCCCCATAGATGGTGTCAAACCTGAGTTGAATTAGTGGGTTTATTAGACACTTATTGGTATCCAAGAACTTAGTATTGGTATGGGGGAGTCTTCATTTATATCCATGTATTACATTTACAATTTAACATGTCAGTATATATTTGTTCAAACCTATAGGACACAAAATACAAAGAATGATCCTCAAGGTAACCTACTGACTTTGGGCAAGAATGATACTTCAATATGGCTTCATATTAATAATGTAGTACATTGTAACAAATGTTCTACTCCCCTGGGTGATGTTGAATGGAGGAGGCTGTGAGGGAGATAGGGTAAGAGTTACATGAGAGGTTTCTGCAAATATTCACAACTTTTAAATTATTTTAAAGGTAAATTTTATTGTATGTAAGTCATAAACAAATAAATCTGACTTGCAAAAAAAAAAAACTGAGTCTTGAATGTCTGAGACAATATTGTTTAACCCAAGCAAGTCAGCTTTTAAAATAGACTGGAAATTTTTGAGTTGACTGAGAAGAATTCCTTATCTTCATCACAAGAGACATTATAGGTTGTTGGTCATGAGAATAGCAGGCAGTCAAGTTGAAAGTGAATTTTCAAAAACAAGCAAACATTATCAATCTAAATTTCAATTGTTAGATAAAACCAGAGAGTTTTTGATGATTATGAGAAATAGTCTATAATTTAGGGATAGTAACATTACGTGGAGCTGTTTTAGCAGTAGATTTTTAATGTGATATTTAAAAATGAATTATATTCCTTACTTATATTTCTTTAATTTTGATTGTCTAATTCTTACAATAAATTTTATCTATCAATTCACAATTTAGTCCTGATTTATCTTTATTTTCTATATCTTTCTTTCTAAATTCCCTAGTACTTCTGAAAATATGCAACAGCTGGCAGCAATATGCTCAGCATCTGTGGTTTGATGAATCTGTCCTAGGTTGTTGCCAAATTCAAGTTCTTGCCATTAGAATTAATTTGTAGAGCAAAGTATAGAAACATGTTTTATGTGAAAGGGCCACCTTTAAAAAGAAATGGATTTGGGAAAGTTAATGGAGAAGATATATTCCCCATTTTATTGTGGGCATTCAATTACTTTCTTGTCATTCTATTCAAGTTTCTCGAATAAAGCTTGGAAACTGAGTAATTTAGAATATTTATAGAAGAGAAAGATATGATTTGATTGCTGGTCTATTCTAACAGTGAAGTACAGAAAATATTTGTTCATTCTCAAAACTCACAGTTTTCAGAGATTTCTCCCTAGTAGAAGTGCTCATAATGAGCAAGAATTAATATTACTAATGAGTCATTTACTTTGTGTTGTTTCGAGATGAATATAAAAAAATGGGTAAATAAACATTTCAGAAAACCTGGGGCCAAATAAGTTGTACTACATTAAGAAAATTTAAGAACAAGAATATATTCACATTTGACAATAGATTTCTTCGTGCTATTTAAAGATATTTTAAAGGAGGAGGCTGAATTAGCAGTCTGATTAGTGATATACTGGACCTAAGTATCTAAGCAAGCTCACAGCAGGACCATAATGAGGTCAACACTGTCTACCAGCTCTTTCACTGTGTAGTAGCGTTTCCTTTTCCTTTTTTAAGTCATTTTTGGAATATCCAAATTAAAATAGATAGAAATAATTTTCTAAATTAAAATAATGTATTATCCTTAAATTGTTTTAAAAACTAACAAACTGACAGCAGAACTAAAACATAAAGCAAGATAGGATGAGGGAGGGATGAGCATAAGAGCTTAAGGTGATGGTTCATTGTGACATGGTGGTGGGAGAACCTCATGGTATACAACAATGTAAATGTGTATGTTGTACGTGTGTGTTTGTAGCCAATAAAAAAATTGGAATTAAAAAAATAAAATACTATCAATGAAAAAAGGAGAGTTCTATATATATAGACATTTCACTCAGTATATACCATAGCAACTTCATTGTATTTTAAATTTTTATTTATTACAAAATTGCATGATTAAAATAAAAACTTAAAATCCAGAATCAGTAAGCTGTTTCAGTAAAGAACCAAAAAGTAAATGTTTTAGATTCTATGGGACACATATGAGCTGTGTCACACATTTCTTATACCATTTTCTCTTTTACTTATTTATTTTATCACCAATCATAAAAAAACAACTAAGCACCATTCTTAGCTTTAGGACCACACAAAATGTACTAATTAGCCAGTCATGCTTTAAATTGCAATTTTCATAAAAAGTTATAACTTAGAGCATCTCAATGAGTTCACTTTTCAAAGGTGATGCACTTTTGAAGTCAATTACATCCCAGAGGTTTGGGATTGCTGTGCTTTGATTATGTGGTCTGTACGGTGATACAACTTCTTTGTCTCTACAAAAGAAGCACATTTTAGAAACCCTGAAAAAGGAGATGAGGATAAACTGAGCCGAGGGCTCCCTGCATGGTGCAAATTGAACAAGATTTAAAAGCTGCTTCTAACCTTATTTAATTCTTTTTTTATAGGATTTGGGATATAGTTCCAACTTTTGACAAAATTAAGAATGTGTTTTCCCATATATGAACTTGTTGGTAGAGATCAAGAATTTTCTATGTGAACATAAAATGCATCAGGTAAGATTCTATCTGTGAAAGACAGGATCAGGACAGACAATAATTAGATTATTTCAAACAAAAACATTGCGGCATAGCAAAGGAAACCATCAGTAAAATAAAAAGTCAAATGGCTCAAAAGAAAAAAAATATTTTCTAATCATATATCTGATGAGTTAATTTCCAAATTTTAGTGTAAGAATTCATATGCTGTATAAAATCTTCAAAGAGGTTGTATGAGTTTTTACACAACTCCATAGTGAAAAGAAATTAAATAAAAACATGGATAGAGGGTCTTAATACATGTTTTTCCCGAAGAAGATATCCAAATAGCCAACAAATGCAAGAAAAGACACTCAAAAAATCATTTATCTTCAGGGAAATGCATATCAAAACCATAATGATAAGTCATCCCACACCCATGAAAATGGCTACTCTAAAAATAGACACTATATAATAGATGTCAACAAGGTTGTGGAGAAAAGGGAACTCAAGCACGCTTAGGCACATAAATTGGTTCAACCATTATCGAGGTTACTTCATCCTAAGGATCTACTAATGGATGAATGGTTAAGGAAATTGTGACATAAATATAATATATATGTGTGTGTATGCATATACGAATAGTATTCAGCTACAAAAATTTTTTTTCCATTCATGTGCACAGAGATGAATCTCAGGCTAAGTGAAATAAATAAGGTAGAAAGACAAATGCCATATAAACTCACTCATGAGGAAATGAAAAAAAAATCATAGATTCAGAGAATAGTGAGGAGAGGGATTGTGACTGGGCAAAATGAGTGACGAGGTCAAGAGCTACCAACTTTCCAGTTATAAATCATGGAGATGCAATATATAGCATGATAATAGTACTATATTTCACATTTGAAAGTGCTAGGAGAAAATAAAAGATTCTCATCACCACTCTTACCATTTCTCATAAAGTTAGTGTTAGATGTCTTATAGCAATCAGAAAAAAAATAAAAGGAGTCAAGTTTAGAAAAGCAGATCTCACAATTCGCAGATGACTTGATAACCAAACAGCCCAATTAAAAAAAAATTGACCAGAAAATCTGCATAGACACTTCTCAAAGAAAACATACAGAAAGATTTTAGATACATAGGAAAAAATACATATCATTACTTATTATTAGGGAAAAGAAAATCAAAACTATAATAGATATCTCAAGCATGTAAGAATGATTTACATCAAAAAGACTGGGAACAATAAGTAATGGCAAAGGTGTGGGGAAAAAGGAACCTTAGTACACCAATGATGGGAATGTAAATTGGTACTAAAACAGGGCTGTAGGAGGTCTATAGCCATCTATGTACAACGCCCAATAGAAGGGAAGTCACTATCTGTGGGTTCTCGCCAACATGCAGAACTGCAAGGCCACTCAGGTTCAGGAAACAACAAAAGGGTTTACTTAACAGTGGAGAACAGTGTTTCTAAGACCACAGTGGCTGGCTATCTTACTCCATATAGTCCTGTATCCAGATGACACAGTGACCAGACAAAAGGTCACTCTCCAAGATGGTGACATCTGACCAGTTAGGGCCTGGAACTGTGGCACTGACAAGCAGTGAATCAGGATCCAACTCAATACAGCTAGAGGTTTTCACAGGCGGGACCACTGGGATAAGCCTATTGTAGCCCACAGCCACAGTCTAAAGATTGGATGGACAGCACCAGATGAAGGATCAGACAGTGACAGGAAGTATCAGTGCCAGAAAACACACCATGTGAACAACTTTCAGAAGGGACCCGGACACAGAGTACCAGTCTCCCGTTGGCAATGCTGCTCAATACTGGTCACTAGGAGACAGTGATGTCTAGGAGACAGTCACTAGGAGACTAGGAGACAGTCACTAACAGAATGTCACCAGTTCTTCATGAGTACTGTGCCTACACCAGCATCAAACAGTTCTTTAAGCCACCACGCCTATATCCTTTGGTGCTCCTTTCAGGTAGCAGTGGGAGGGCTGGAGGTAGGTACAGTTGCTCAGTTGCTGCTGGCCTCCTTAGCTTCAGTCTTTGAAGGTTGACTGCTAGATGCATTTTCTTCTCTCCTCAGAGGTTAGGAAAAGAATGGGAGAATGAGAGTCTAGTGTCTGAGTGTCGCAAGCTGTTTCCTGCTCTGCCTCATATCTTTCTTCATGGTTCCCAATCCTAGTAGATTAAAGATTAGACCATTTACAAATGGTCTCCTAAGTGTCTAATTGGGTCATTTTAGGACAATAGGTTCATCTAGCTCTCAATAATTAATTAATGAGCTGATGACATGACTCTTTCATTTTGCTTGCCCCTCATCAGTCCATTCTATGCTTCAGATGCCAAATATAAAAAGACCAGCACCGGATTTCCATACACCTGTGCCACCATGCTCTGGGCACCCACTCTGGTTCTGTGCTCAAAACCAGGCTGGTGCCTGGGGAGGAGCTGCCCACAGGCAGCAACTTCAGGTGGAGACAACCACCATGGTTTTCCAACCACTCCTGCTGCTTAGGTAGTCCTACAACAGGGCCCAGTTTCAAAACAACTATTTTGGAGAGCAATATGGAGTTTCCTCAATAAACTAAAAATAGGATTGTGATATGATCTTATGATATACTTCTGGGTATCTAGTCAAAGGATATTAAAGAATTGACAAGAAGATTTATAGGCATCTCTCCATTTATTGCAGCTCTAGCTACAATAACTGAGATATAGAAAAAATCTAAATGCCCAATGATAAATAATAGATAAAGGAAATCAAGTAGATTTGCACAATGGAATACTAGTCAACTACAAAAACAAAAGAATGAACATTTGTACGCTGTAACAAAATAGAGACACTTGAGGTATGTTAAGTGAAAAATCTGAAGATAATTACTGGATAATTTCACCTTTATCTGGAGTTACGGTGATGATAATCTTTCAATGTATACAAATATCAAATCATTCTATTTTACATCTGAAATTAATACAATGTTACATGTCAATTGTACTTCAACTTAAAAAAAGAAAGGGGAGACTCCACAAATAAAAAATATTCATACCAATTGTTCTACTGAAGGAACAGAGGCAGTCATGTGAATCTTACTGAATTTTGACATCAGACAATGAATTCAGTCAATTCTATGAGAGAGTGAAATCAATAAATGGTTAAAAAGACTGAATAAAAATATATTCAGGTAATTTCAGTTGCACTATTGTCTAATTTACTGTAATAGACAAAAATATCTTGTAAGAGAAAATATCTTTTGCATAGCATATGACATAATGATTACCATTTACTGAGTACCTACTACATAATGGTCAATGTTCTACACAATATTATCACCAATCTGCAGAGAGGAAACTGAGAATAACCTGGATAAATTGGCCCAAGTTACTCAAATGCTTATTAATCAAGTTCATGTTCACACCTTATTTATTGCTCTCACTTCACACAAAGCCACCTCCTGGACAAAGAGTAGCAGAGTAGTTAAGGGCTTACATTTTTATTAAAAAATGTTAATAATGATTAATTGCTGATGTGGTCATGAAAAAATCCTAAGAGGAAAAAGATACTACTTAACTGCTAAAATTATTTTTTCACCAATAAAATCCAAAACCTTTTTCTGTCATCTAATAGTAACTAAAAATTGCCATCTTAAGATAATAAAGAACAGTCAGATTTGTTAAGATTGACAAGAAGTCTGACTATATATAACTGATTCTGCTACCTTAAAGACGTGATGTAACTTAAATTGTTAAACCAACTTAGAATTTAAAGAAATTTAAAATTCTAAGACTCACAACCTTAAAAAGTATCAAGATCTCAGAAGACATATTGAAGCATAATTTCCCAAGATACAGTATTTCTACTTGCAAGAATTCTTAATGTTACATTGAAAAAAATTTTATGTATTTTTTGAAATATGAATTAAACCTTGAATCACTATGAATGATGATAAAGATCACTACTGCTTAAAAAGGTAATACATCGCTTCTTATACTAAAGAGGACATCACAGGAGGAAGTTTAAAAGCCTTACCTTTGTTTTCTTAAACAAATTGATTAAAGCATTTAAGGTTTTTCTTTTTAGCTCTATGTCACTGCTATTTTTTTTTATATGTCAACCATAGAAAATAAGTCTATTTCTTCAAAAATCCTGTTTCATGTAAAAGAATTATCTGAAGATTTGCCAGGAAAGAAAAAGGCCAATATATTGATTGCCAGAGATATATTTAGGGTTGCTGGACCTGTTGGGTGGCTCGCTTAAAGGATTATTAAGACAGAAGTCAAATTTTCAAATACGGGTGTGATTTGACAATGTAAAGAACAAAGATGAGAAAGAGCTATATGCACATTAGAGGAGACTACCTAGTGTTAGAAAGAAAAGTCATAACACATTCAAGGAAGATGAGTTCAACCTGACTTTAGGATAAAATATGGAGGACATAGTTCAACACTGAAGGCACAGATGGGCACGAAGGCACAGCAATCTTGGGTCTGTGTCTCAAGGGAAGCCATGTAGTAAAGCGTTCAGACCCTGAAAGCAAGCAACTTGGCTTGGCATCTCGGGGTCTGTGACTGGCAAGGGTGGTACTTATTCTCTCTGTGCCTTGGTGTTCTTATTTTTACTATATGTAATCAGTGTATATGATTTTGCACTGAAATGAGGTCATTGAGGAGAAGGTTTTAAAACAGGACCTGGCATATAATAACCTAAATGTCTTTAAGTGTCTAAGTCTGCTCCAGTTTATAAAGAACAAGTTTCCATTTGCAGACTCTGTTATTTAAATCTATGGCTGTAAAAGGTCTTCTTATCACATGTCAAATCCTAGGTTGGTAGAGCAAATACCTCACTGTGATTAAGAATACTGAACCTTCATCTAGAAAGGAATCCTCCACCCATTGCCTCTGCCATCCTTGGGGACACCCTGGCCAGTGTCATTGAGTCAAAGCTTCTGCACAGTTTGGTCTCAAATCCCATCAGGGATTGTAGCACCTTGGTGTGCTCCAAAATCCTGCCATGCTTGGTGCTCCACTGGCATGACCAGGTTTCTCCTTTTTTTCTGAACCTCACTGAGAACAGGATCCTGGGACAACTTTCTGGTTCTTGATGCATGAATGAATGACTGGGAGCATACAATAATAGCCACACCATCAGAGGATGCATTGATTAGGTGGCTGAGGAGTATCCTCTGCTCATACTTTTCCTTAAAGTCTAGTGTCTGAACTTCAGGTTGCTTTAAGACTGCTCTGGTGTCTTTCAGAAGCACCTGTGGCCAAGGCGTTTCTTTATTAATGGCAATCCTTGGGACATCCAGATGGCCCCACAAAGAATGGACAGGCTAAGGGTAAACGTTCGGCAGATCTGGTCCTGACCCAAATCAATATCATTCTACTCAGTATGTGTGAAGCAATAGCAGAAATATCTGGAAGGAAATTCTAATTAATATTCTCAAAAACAACTTTAGAGGAAGCAAGTGACTTCTAGTCAGACACAGAAGGGAACATTTTCCGCCTTTACATTTCCAGACTTTGAAGAATTTAGAGCAAAAGTTACTTTAGATACTAATGACTAAGTTGATATAGTGATGACTTTCATAAAATTAACTATGAAATGCTACTATGTATTAAAGATCGACCTCTGACAATCTTATCTTTGCTGGTTTTTGCACATTAGGAAGTCTTTTTCTTCATCTTTTCTCTGGATTAAGGAATTTTTGAAGGTATTTAAGGTCAAAAGTAATAGTCTGAGTGATATGATTACCTTAACCTGTTCCTTTGTGTGATGAAAAATATATATTAGCAGTCACTCAAAAATCCCCTGGGCTGTACAACTTTCAAAATTCAGAAAACACAAATGTAAAGATGTGTGTGCTTTTAAGGCAATATTTATAAAGGAATAAATGGCATGCTAGTATCAGTCCCACCAACATATAGCAGTGGGATTCCTAATTCAATGAGTGCCAAATGCCAACCTATGGACCAGTGCATAAGAATCACTCTGAGCATTTGCTGTCTACAAATAAGCAAATAACAAGAAAGGTCTGGACTCCCCTCCTGAGTCTGCTCTGGGCCCAAGGCTCTGTATGTTAAACAGTTACCCAAATTTGTTCTATTGCATAATGCCATCTATGAATAATAACTTGATCAGAATCACATAGGGGTAAAATTCACATTCAGGCATCAATATAGAAGTTATTCAAATGTAATTGCACAAGGTGTAATTAAAAAAGAATTTAAAAATCTATTCATATGCAATGTCTGACCATTGTATTTAGAAATTACAAAGTGAAACCAGATGACAATCTCATGTATTATATCAAAACAAAAAGTATCTTGCAACTAGAAACTAGAATTTTAAGTTTTTAGCAGACGACTTTGGGCAAAGAATTTTAATTTTTTCTATTTCCTTTTCTTTTCTTTGCAATGGAAATAAAGGTTTAAGAAATAAAAGTAATGTCTTCTACATAAATAAAATCTAAAGCAAAACTCTAAGTGCTGAATGAGAGACAAAGAAAACAAGCAGATGGTAGGCAGAATTTGTGATATTAGAGTTCTGACCCATGAACTTTCAGCAGCCAACACAGAAAGCCAAAGCACATCTTTGATAGCAATGGCCACAATGGCCTGGCCTTTATCAATAACTGTTAACTTCCCTGATTTTTCAAAATTAAAACGTGTGTTTTTTCCATTTCAATGAATTAATTAATTAGCTAATATTTTATTGAAGTAGCATTTGCATTATAGCATTATATAACTTTTAGGTGTTCTGTGCATGATTGAAAATCAACATGTGTATTCCATGCATTAAGTTCACATCCAATTCTCCCTTCATTACCATTGTCCCCTTTATTCTAATGTATCCTTTGGATCTGGTAACCCTGAAGCTGTCCTATACTCCAAAGGCTTATTTAGTTCAAGTTTGTTTTCTCTATAAACTACATATTGAGTATTTATACACACCTAATCAATCACATAGAATACTAGCTTTTAGTCAGCCTGCCTACAGTCTCCCAGGCTAAGATCCTCAATTGGAGCACAAATGAAGCCTTCCCTTCTTCTATGGAAAATTTTGTCATGTCTGCCTGCTGCTTTATCTCTGGTGACTGACTCTAGCTTCAGCCCACTCTGAATAAACAACTCTTGCTTTTCTCATTTAGATGGTCTTTGTCTATGTCCACATAGTCATCAAAGTGAGTCAGGTAATAAGCAAAAATTCATTACCCCTTTTGTTTAAGGACTTCTTTTCTAAAGCAATTTCTATGCCAGCATACCCATTAGAGGCTAAAGTTATGGGAGTGGACAAAGGGTATAGGGTATGTGTAGCAATTTATGGTCTGGGACGGAAAAGATCAGTAAAAATGACCTCAAGACAGAAGGAAAATGAAAGGAGGATAAAAGGAATATAAGTTTATTCATTTAGAAATTTAGAAATCTTCAGTCACAGAAGAGCTGATGCTCTATAACTTAAGCGATTGTAGGAGTGTTATCTTAGGGACAAGTTCATGGGTAAGAGCCAGTCTGAGGCTATGGGGTCTTTGCTTCCTTTGGTGAAATGCCAAAGTTTTTGTTTTTTGTTTTGTTTTGGCCTGTTTATGGTTTAAGACTCAAAGTCCAAGTATTAGCTTTGCTTGGGTCACAAACTTATCGTCAACCAAAAGACAAAAGCATAAGGGATACAGTCCACCACTTCAATCTTTGGAAAGAGCTAATTCCTCAGGAAAATAAAAGAAACAGTGGAGTGTGCTTAGGAAAGAAAAAATGTGTTCCAGGCAGTCAAAACACAATAAGCATTAATGGAGGATCCTGATAAATTTTTCAAAGTCTGGATTTTAAGTGTTAAAAAAATCCATTGAAATTGCAAATTCATGTGAAATTTTAAATGTGTGATGTTTAAATTTGGCATTCTCTCAACATCCACCAATTTTATTTTTAATTTTAAAGAAACTAGTCATCATCTATTCTGACAGAGGGATTAGCAGTAAAACTAATTAAAGAGTCAAAATTTATGACTACAGATGTTATAGGTAAGTTGAGTTTGGCTATCTCAGCCAGGGTAAGTGATGTTCTGGATTCTGGCTACATCAATATCTGCACCTTAGATGTAAGATTACAACTTCCAGCATGCCAGGGACTGGACTTCCTGAATTGGGGATTGCTGGGAAGGAGAAGGGAGGAGGTCATAGGTGAAGGAAGTAGGAAGAGAAAAGGTAATGCTGCTCCCAGTCTTTGCACTTTGTAGCTTTGATGTTTCACCAGGTAGATTCTTCATAAAAAATGAAAACCATTATCTCTGGATTCAGTTTGTGGAATTTTGACTGAAAGTGTGCTCCTGATGTTTAGGACCTTTCTACCCCTTGCTTGTGATTCCTTCTGGTTTTTGTCTTGAACCCCTTCTTCTTCTGGCAGCTTTGTTGTTTGCCCTCAGTCAACCTCTTGTGGGCCAAGTGTGTTTGGCTAGGCATTTGCCCATAATGGAATGGGTGATTTTGGAACTCGATTTGGAGACTTTGTTTGAACGCTTACCCTCCATACTCCCCTATCTTTTAAAAATCCTTCAGAA
Organism: Uropsilus gracilis; assembly: GCA_004024945.1. NCBI lineage: Eukaryota > Metazoa > Chordata > Mammalia > Eulipotyphla > Talpidae > Uropsilus > Uropsilus gracilis. The sequence goes on along the minus strand of PVHY01029404.1, from coordinate 1,095 downwards.
CACTGTTGCCTGAGTGTTTTGTGCATGCAGTAAGTGTGGCTCTTTAGAACAGCCAACATGAGTTTTTCCCCTAGATAGCTTAAGTCCTGGAGACCCATTAGTTTTGCCCAGACCAAGTTTTGGTTTCCTCATTCAAATGAGCCTCCCAATAATATGTAGCCAGAAAGTTCACAAAAATAGAGACTCTATGAGAAAACCCTGTCTTCTTTTTTCAAAAGGGAGAGCAGTGTAATCTTAGTAATAACTGTATAATTTTAAAGGATCAGATTGCATTTTTGCAATCTTCAAGAGATATCTTCTCTTGCAGTGTGTCTGGGTCAAAGAAAAGATATTGTCAAGATTGACTGCACAAAAGATAAGTAGTTATTTTCTTGTAACAGGTAAAGAAAACAGCAAAACTGGAATTCCCAAAACCCCCTAAGAGTAAACAGGTAAACAGTATTGTTTAGTGTGGTAGAAAGTCTTCAGGAATACATTTTTTTCTTTGTTCTGGCATCTACTGGTTCTTATATCTAGACAGGAGGTCTGAAAAACCGTAACTTCCAGGAAACATGGAAGATGTCATGTATGTGATGCTCTCATCTAGGTTTTATGGACAAGAACATTGTGTACAACATTGTGTGCATGCTGACCTAGGCCAATGGGGAAAAATTCTTAGCACTCACTGCCAGGTGCTCATACTTTCATGGATTCTATGTTAACCAATAGCTCAAGTTGTATCTTCACCAAGCATTTTGAAAGTTCTTAAGCAGCTAAGAAAACACTTGCATGATCTCAGTACACTCTGTTACAATGTCACAAGACAGGAGATGGTAACAACTGTGGTGGCCTTAATATAAATCTAATCAAGGAATCTCTGGTGTCCTACTAATTGTCAAGCTGCTATAACCATAGGAATGGCTCTCCAGAGGCCAGCCTGAATGTGAATTTAAGCAAACATCTCGAAGAGGAGAGAAGATCTTAGAGGGAAGAAGAAACCAGAGCAAAGACTGGAATGCAAAACACCCAAGGGACATGAAGAGGCCTCAATTTCCAGAAGAGGGAGCAGCAGCCACATCCAGCAGCCGCATCCACCAGCCGGCCACCCCCCCCCCC
>PVHY01029403.1:0-14320 GCA_004024945.1 Uropsilus gracilis | reverse complement strand
CAGAGGACTGGATGAAAAAATTGTGGTATATATACACGATGGAATATTACTCATCAATTAAAAATGACAAATTGGACGACTTCATAACAACATGGATGCATTTAGAAGAAATCATATTAGCAGAAACAAGCCACAAAGAAAAAGGCAGAAACCAAATGGTCTCACTAATGTAAGGGATATAGGGAAAAAAATAAATAAATACATAAATAAATAAATAAATAAATAAATAAATAAATAAATAAATAAATAAATAAATAAATAAATAAAATAAAAGCCTTGAGGAAAGTCAAAACAAGCTAAGCAACAAAATGAAATGCACAACTATGAACAGGAGGGAAAAGGGGGAAGGGAGGGGAGGGAGGGGGGGGCAAACCCTTGAGATTACAAAGTTGTGAAATTTATATATAAAAAAATAAATAAATAAATAAATAAAAATTAAGATGATGGTTCACAGTTCATAAGGTGGTAGGAGAACCCCAGGGTATATAACAATATAAAATAAATAAATTTTTAAAAATTTTAAAAGGATTGGTTGGATATTGGAGGTTTTCCTGTAGAGGCACACTAAATACACCTTAGTGATTATCATTCAAGAAGATCCAAACCAAATAATGTCCCTGAGGATGTTCATCTTGCATTGTCTATTATCTTTCATTAAGAGGCAAAGATGAAGAAGTTGACCACTTATTCTTCCCTTACCACTTGTTCTTTCCCTGTATATAAAACATAACTGATAGCAATGAAACTGTGTAACATGATCTTAGAGAGCTTTCTCTAAGATTTCTCCCTTTCAAACTCTACCTCCAGTGCTCATTGTCTTATTCGGTGGCACTAGCATTCACTCTGCTATTTAAACTAGAAACGCAAAACTCATTCTTTCTGCATTATTGATTTGTCTTTCTCTACCACCCCCTCCATCTAATCAACCACCAAGAACAACTGATTCTACCTTTAAAATATCTCCATCTCTATCGCCAGTACCTTATTCCATCAGTATTTATTTCCAATATTTTACATTACTCGAGTTAAGTAATGTTCACTACACTAACAAACTTAAAATTTAGATGATTGAACACAATAAAAATGTATTTCTCCAGCTAACAGGGTTCACTGAGTTGGTTTCTAGGGCTCCTACTTCAAATAGGAGAGATTCAGGTTCTTTCTAATCTGTGACACCAGTATCCTCTAAGGTTCATGAGTTCTCTGGTGGGGCCACTGTTGCCATCATATGAGAGAAGAGAGAGTATGAAGGGTTGCCAAGCATGGAAGTGGCAACTATCATCACCATCCTCATTCCATTAACCAGCAGTAGTCATATAGCATCACCAAATTGTGAAAAGGCAGAAAATAATCTAATTTAATAATCTAGCTTGGGTTAAGAAATAAAAAGTAACATTATTATTGTTTCTCACTAGCATTCTCTGCTCACAGATAGTTCTCCATGCATCTGCTTTTGTCCTAGCCACTTCCATGTCACAGATTGGGAGGGTAGGGGTGAGGGAATGACAGGGGAAGGACCTGGTCACACTACTCATTCCTCATTGACCACGATTGCTTTTAAGATAAATATCAAAATCCTTTTCATGATGTATCACTTAGGCTTGATCAGACAAGAATTACTATCATCATAAAGAAAGAGTTATTAGATGGGGTAGACTTTGCATAAATCTGCTGGCTGATGGAGAATACCATATTGCTGTTGCCTCAGCATCTAAATCTGAGCCTGAAGGTATCATAAGTGAGTCAGACTGAAGGTCAGAAGACCAGCTGCATATGAATGAGAACAAGGATGAATGGAAAAAGATGAACTGAGATCCATAAAGGTAAGAGGAATTTATCCTGTGTCTGTCTCTCACCACCTCCAATCTCAGTCTTAGTCTTGTTATTGCATATATTCTTGGCCCATGACTTGAAGAATTTAAAGGAGGAGATCTGGAGGGAGCAAGAGGAGTAGTAGATCCAGGGAGCATCCCTGCCAGTGAGGTCAGCTAGCAGATCTAAGACAGATCAAAGATCAACTAAAGTACATGGAGCCCTGTACCAGCCTTCAGAGCATGAGAAATGTGACTGATGCTTCACTTCATATCCAGATCTCCTACATAATGTCTCAGGTGACCTCAACTAACAAGAACCATATGAGGAAGGACATTCTGGATACATGGTACAGCTTATGTAAATAGACACAGTCCAAAGCCTCCCCCACCTCCATGATCTATCAGACTTGGCATTATCTGGTACTAGCCTATTTCTTATTTCTCCATCCTCATCTGAGTCATTTCTTCCATTTTATATTCTTTAAAGGTCACTCCCCCAGAAAGATTTCCTCAACCAGGATCTTTAAAATTCTCAGTGCATGTTCAATTATTTATTTGAAGTCCAGCTTTAACATTGGACTATACATTCCAAGATCCAGGGACTGTGTACACAGTGTGAACACCTCTATCCCATGTCTGTCCATGGTACCTAGTACATTAAAGACACTTAATAAAGGCTTAATGAAAGCATCAATTGGTATATCAATGAATTTCTTGACTAGGATTCCAGTTAAGCATACAGGATAGATACTTATCTGGCATTATTTTCAAAGAACCTCTCAAGTAAGAAACAGCTACTTAAATGAGAATTCATTTGAAATGACATTCATTTTCATTGCACCTCACCTAAATCTTTAATGCCTTTAAAACTATCCAATGAAGTTTCTATTTAAGAGGTATAGGCCACTAAATTATTATATATGAGCACCAAGGAAGATAAGGAATTCTCTCTTTGGGAGATTTATTAGAAATAGTACACAGCTAACATTTCTACATTATATTAGAACCACCTGCCCAAAAGCAGAGCGATGGCTTCTATGACCCTTCAGGGAAATTCCCGTTCAATGAGCCTATCAAAGTTATTTTACTAGCACAGTCATGTAAGATTAATCATCTTTGTGAATTCTTAATTGCTGTGGTCGGACAACCTCCAGAGAGTAATCATACGCTGTGGCAGATCACATTTCTTTCTCATTCTTTCATGAAGGAGAAAGCAGGTATAAGCAGTGGTTTGCTACTATTTGCTTATGAATTCATTCAAAATAACTATGAATGCTTCCTGCAGGCTAAGTTATGGGGATACAAAGATGTCTAAAGATACTGAAAATCTAGTGAAAGAAAAACAAGTAAACACATGGTAGATATTTCTTTAGAGATATTTGAAGATAAACAACTGCTACTTTAAAAAGGAAAACAAATGGGTGAACAAAACATCACTCACAAGTAGTACTCAGTAAATATTAGGTAAGTGCCAGGCACTGAGGTCAGCACATCACATGAATTAACATTTATTCCTCATACAGTTCAATGAAGTGGACATGTTTATTATTCCCTCTTGTCACAGATGAGAAAACCAAGCAACAGAGAGGCTAAGTACCTTGCCCAGGTTCACACAGTAGGTTTGCAGAGCCTACTGCTTTATCACAGTACTACCTTCCCTCAACCAATATATTTCCCTTCTTTCTATGATCCCGCCATGATTATTTGGCCAATTGGTTGTAAGTGAAGTCATTAGCAGTTCAATGATTAATTTGAAAAAATAACATTTTAACTAAAAAGGAATTTAAAATCTATGGAGGGAACAATTTTGCAAATGTTTTTATTTGTGAGTATAAGTGTCTACATACTCTCAAGAAGATGAGTACAAACTATTCTCCAGAAGGAAATTTAGATCTTGACTATACCCCACCTTTGCCTGCTTCTGTGTTTCTCCCTTTTCCTAGGCTGAACAATAGGCTATACCCACTGTACAAGTCAACACAATTTATAGGAAAAATGGCCAAACCAATATCTGAAAACTACACACTAAAATAATTACTCTTCTCTCTCAACCTTGTGATCTCAGTATTGTCTGCTAGGAAATGGGCTGACTTCTGCTTAGTCCTAGATAGAAGAGGGAACTGAGTGGTTCTTTATATTCTGTTAAAAGGTATAGAGACATAAAAATCATCTCTTTCAGAATGAATTGCATCAGGATCAGCAGCAAATGATGGTTCCATTGCAGTACCTAGGCCATCTCCTATTGGTCCACTCTGAGTGTTACAGTAGCTCACCAAAGCAGGAGGAAAGACATCTTGGAAGATGCTAAGCTCCAAAAAACACAACATGTTAAATCTGTTGAGGAATTCAATTAGCTCCCTATTACAGGAGGATATAGTAGTATGAGTGGCAAGCAGAAACAGGCAGTGAAATCAAGGTGGACTGCCCAAAAGATGAGCTAAGACATAGTGGAGATAAGTCTAGGGGGCTACGAAACCGCTGGAAAACAATGAAAGATAACTTCTGCAGTTAGAAGAGGTGAGAAGTCATTTACCTAGAATACCTGTGGTGATCTATCCTTGGGGAAATGACCCTGTGTGTATATTGAGATTCTTCATGACCCCCAACAATATGAGAATGTTCTCCCATCGTCTGAGATTTGGTTTGCACAGTTTCAATTATGCTGTTAACCATAGTCTGAAAACACAATTAATATCCGAGAGAGAGATAACTTTTATTACAGCACAATGTTGTAATTTTTCTGTTGTTGCTGTTACTCTTATTGTGCCTAATTTTAAAAATATGCTATCATATATATGTACAAAAGAAGATATATAAATACATATAATATATAGTGTTCTCTGTTAAACATGCACTGGAAGCTCTAACTAAAGATAAAAGGAATGTTTTCATTTTTTCCTTTTCTTTAGTGATGATCATAGTCTATATATGAACCTAAATCAGGTTCAAATGTTCACAGCAGATCCAGTGGAATTCACAGTTCCAAAAGAGACCTGTCTGGGAAAAGACTAATGAGAAATGGAGATTTAGCCATGAGAAATGAAGAAGCTTTCTAAATTTTTTTTAAGTGATAGACAGTACTTTTGGAAGAAAGTCCAGCTTATTTGACATTTCTAAATGCATCAGAAATATTTAAATGATTTGCACTGGGGCCTGGCTTTAAAATATGACTGGGAGGACACAGAAGTTTACAGGACCACAGTCTGTTCTCTCTTCATGGTGCTTGGCCACAGATACAGGGGAGTAAAATGCATGGATCAAGAGCAGCTTATGAGCCTTTGTCTCATCTGATCGGAGGAGAAGTTTTTATGATACTTTACAGTACATAGTAGTTAAATTGAACAAATATTATGACCACAATAAAGCACATTCTTATCACTGGAACATAAATCAGTAATTGCTACATTGTGAAGGAGTTTCCCCACAAGTCAAAGGACGCTGGTAGCATCAACTGAGAGAAGTTTAAAGGGAAAAACCACAGCATCAAATATCATTTAAAATCAAAACACCACAAAATTAAAACTGGCTTCCTCCAGGCTTTAGTGTTATTTTTCAAACCTAGGAAAGAAAGATTTTCACCCTCTAATCTACCACTAGAAAGCCACCTAAACACAGACTATTAATGAGAATGCTTGTGGAGAGACTCACCATAAAATCTGGAATGCTCTGGCATTCAGTGGAGATTCACTCCTGCCACACACAACTTGGCAACAGCAACGCCACTCAACTCCAGCACACGTCTTCAATTACCAACTAAAGATTCCTATCAGAGTTCAAATTAATTGTTTGATCCTACTAGAGTGGGAGAAGCTCTTTGAGGAGGAAGATATCTATGGCTCAAGCCATTTAGACTCCTCAGAAAGAAGGGTGTGCCACCCTCTACACACATGTCCGGTCAAGAAGAGGGAAAAGGTAGAGATCCTGATGAAGTGAAACCTGCTTTGACACTTTGGTTTGAGATCCTTGAGTTAACACACAACTGGCATTGTACATCAGGACAAAGGAAGGAGAGCTTTTTGTTCATAGACCCTGGACCATGCCAGCTCCGACACTGGAGACAACAGCAATGTCCATACTCTGCTCTCTCAGGCTGGAAGGTGGCCTAAATAAAGGTCAGTGTTGAACCATCCTGCCGTCTAGGCCATTTGACACGTCTTCTCTGTCTGCATTGAAACCTCATATTCATGACATCAATGGTACTGCAACTTTGGCCTCAACAGGGCAGGGCAGAGCAGAGGCAGGGTTGCTGGGAGGCTAGCAAGCAACCCAGCCTCCCAGCTCCCTCTCCCCCCAGGAATCTTCACATTCTTTCTCTGGACTCTTGCTCTGGCATTTCCTCTCTGCCCTTCTCTCTTTTTGGCATTATCTCCATGCCTTCCTCACATTCTCTCTCGTCTGATTTCTCCCAGGGTGATGCTGCCCCTTTATCACCTCCTAGGCCCAGCTGTGCCCACTCACATGTGCCAATAGAGCCAGGCATGTGCATTCATGGGGGAAGCACAATACCACAGGTGCTGGTCTAGAGGCTAATGGTGGAAGGGTAAGGACCCTAATAACGAACAGTGAAGTAGTGCTAAAGCAGCTTGAGGAATGCAGCTAGTGTTGCTTGCTCCTTCTTGATTTGGAGTCATACGAGTTTATGAGTTTATGTGGTTGTATGTCCCTTTCTTTAAAAAAAAAACTTTTTTTTTTGTAGAGTGATCCAAGATGAGCAATTCTGGAGAATTTTTAAAACTTGAAGTAACAAATTCCCCCAAATATGAAGCATGATAATTATCTCTTTAAATTTCCTTTTTTTTTTCTTAAGCTAACAAATACTGAACATTTAACTTGTGCCCACCACAGATGGTTTGGTGTAAGGTTAGTGGAACATGTGTACATATGAGTAAAAATGTATCCCTGAAATTAAAATCACAAATAGTATGTACCAGTCATTGTGCTAAGAGACCACTCAATCCTAGTAGCACCTGTTGAGGTACATATTCTTATTCTCCAGCTTATTAGTGGAAAAATTAAGGCTCAGGCAATTTCATGATGTTGCTTGATAAAATGCAGGTAATAGGGAATGGTGGTAAAACTTGAACCTGCACTGCCTGGTAGTTTATTACTGTGATATGGTGACACCCATGAGAAATAACAATAGGAGTCATCTGGTATGGTGCCTCTCTTCCGCTGTTCTTATGTGTCAAGGGGAAATCACCCCATTAAGTCTATCAGCATTCATAACTTTCATACTCCTACTTTTTTTTTATCAATTGATTATGTATTTGTAGGGGAGAAAGAACTTTATTGTTTTTGTAGAAAGTCTAAGTAAATAAGTATGCAAAAAGATCACCTTGCCTTTCATTGTACCTTCTGAAATCTGATACACAGATCACATCTGGTGGTCCAAGCAACTGATTTATTTTATTTTATTGTGCTCCATATAACTATTGTTCTTAATATGTACATCAATGAGAGCACTGTCTTAGCTTTCTTAGTTAAGCTTTTGTCAGTATGTCTTTTTGTCACAAAAGAAAATGTGTGTTCCAATACACACAAGCAGAAATGTGAATTGTCAAATTTGAAATTTGCTATTTGTTATGTACATAAGTAATGATATATTTAGCCTCACCCAGGAAAAGGGAATAGGCATAAAGAAACAGTTGAGATGCTCTCCTGAGCTCACTAATGGTTCACCTTCAACACAATTGCAAAGAAACCAGCACATAGTCAGTGCCTATTTCCTGGTGTTCCCCAACTGCAATTGTTCCCCACCCAACACAGTAATAATATATAATACATTTTTATTAGCCCAATTAATGCAAGAAAACATCTTAAATATTCTCAGGGCAACCTGCAAGAGAAACTCAAATCAACCTTGTAAAGAGTGCCTGTCTTCAGATTATATTAATTGCCATGTAAATTAACAAAAAGCATAGCCCCATCAGCAAGAAAAATGAAGGTTTCTTCACAGACCATCAGCAAAGTCACCCCAGAAGCCTAAATAACATCATGGCTGTTTCTTTAGACAATAAAATGCCAAAGTTTTTCTTTTGCTGTCAGCAAATGATGAATACATGTGGTACCGATTATTTAATACCACTAGACCACCAGGGAAGAAGATTTAGGTGAACTGCAGCAGAACTATGCCATTTATTTTTATTACCATGCATTAAAAATTACGTTTACAGATAATTGTTTTTCTCCTTCCAATAAAGCAAGATAAAAAAAATCCAGAAGAATATTTAATAATACTGGACCACCAGGGAGGAATTTTAAAAGTTGATTTTTTTATTGAAAAATTAGATTTGCTTTTTTTAAATTTCCAATTATTTTTAAGTGCAATTTGTGAAGAAATTATTTTAAGTCAGGGCAGTATGAATTTTCTGCTGGGGCAGTGACTCACAGATTAAGTTACTCCTTAACTAGGGTAATTACCTAATGAAATTGCCCCTCAGAACCATCCGTTTTAAAATACCATGTAAACATCTGCATGTCTGAGAATTCTATGCATTGTATTCTCATGTATTTTATTGGATTCAGTTTTCTAAAATCTCCAGGTAAAATAAACTCTTAATTTCCAATAGTGCTGCAACAGATTGAGAAAATTTTCTATTTACCAATTTCTTTTAAAAGGAGAATGAGAACCAAAAGGAGGAGCAATAAACTGAGAATAAGTGGACAAAAAAAGAGGAAATGAAGAAAAATCAAAAATAAATTAAATTAGGCTTCACATAAGTTGAAATGATTCTCTCCCCAAACCTGAGCAGGCAGACTTGCCACTAGGAGAGAGAATGATTGTTTCCCCCCTCCCATCTTCTCCGCTACTCTTCCTTTTCTCTTTTTCCTCTGTGCCCTTCCCTCCCCTCCTTTCCCTCCTTTTTCTCCTTCTCCTCCCCCTCCCTTCCACCTGCTTCTACTCCCTCCTCCAGCTCTTCACTCTCCTTCTCTTCTTCTCCCTCCCCTCCTCAATCCTCTTTCCCTCTCTCCAGAATACAAAGGCTACAACTGAAGGGGACTTTAGATGTCTTCTAAACCCATCCTCCATCAACGGGAGAATGCCCTCCTCTACAACCCTTGCAGATACCAGCCTTCCATGTCAAAACACTGATTGGTTTGCCCAAAAGGCAAATAGGTCACTCTTTTGCTGGACAAGTCCTGAGGTGAGAGAAGTTCCTGGTCTCCCTGTAACTCTCACTTGTGGTCCCAGTACTGCTCTTTGAAACAATGAGAAGAAATAACATTAAAAATCTATCAGCTACTAGGTGGTAGGAGAACCTTGGGGTATCCAATGATATAAAAAATATATACATGTTCAGTCAAATTTTTTAAAAAGATTTAAAAAACACAAAAATAAATCTATCAGCCAGTACAAACCAGTCCTGCAGAAAATAGATTCTCTACTTTTTACTAATTGCATGTAACAAAAAGAGCATCTGTTCTCTGAGATAGAATCATTCTGGCTATAGAATACCACCAACACACACAGACACATACACACACATACAAAACCACACTTATACACCCCTCCAGTCTAATATTCCTAAAGGAAAGCACCTTCCAAACTGGTTGTAGAGACATTTGCCAGACCTAGCAAAAGTGTGATGTCATTCAAAGTTGTCTCTTTGACTCCTCCCACTTCTCAAATTTGCAAATTAAGGTTCTAATTCCATCACAATATTTTGCTAAAATATCCTAATTTTATTAAATAATTTTGTCAAAGATTTATTTAAATTACCTCAATTTTGGGTGGAGTTTATACCTCTCTTACACAGAGCCTATTTGCATGAAGGCTTTCGGGAACACATCTCCTATGTGACTCAGATTAGTTCTCAAAGTACCAATCTTGCCTACATGCAAGCAGAAAACGATCTTTTCGTGCCAAAAACTCTACCTAGAGAGCTCAAGAATATCCCCAAAGCCTAGGACAGCCTCTGCTCATACAATGAAACTTGCCATGTCCTGATGCAGGCTCCTTTGACTTGGGGACAATTCTGTTATGAAATGAAGTTGGTCTCTGTACTCAGTTCCTTCTAGAATTAAAAAAGCAAACAAAAATGTCCAGAATGGCAGGAAATAGATCTGGTCAGGACTGAGCAGAATTAAACGTGTTCTTGCAGTGTGTAGGCCCAAGTCAGCAGGGCAGCACTGCTGTGGCCTGGCCCCAGGAACACATCTGTGTGTGACCCTCAGTGGCCCCTGGTTTCAAAGCATATTCCTGGCTGCTGTTAAGCCAAAAGAAACCTGCCTCTTTAGACTTCCTTTGAAGAAAACTTCTGCTTCTACCTTACTGAGGTTCTTCTTCAGGGCAGGTGCCTTCTGGCAGCACTTCTCCAGTTCCCACATGCCAAGGTCCCGGAACCCCAGGGGGGCTCCAAGCAACCATTCAGAACAGAAGCAGAGTGATCTAGTGGAAACCTGATTATGTTGCTCTCCAGCTTTACTCACTTCAGTGGTTCCCTCCTGCCAACAGCACAACCACAACCTCCTTTGTTGACACAGGAGGTCTGTTTGACCCTTTGCCCTCTCTTGCCTCAGTGCCTCACACCATGAATCTCCCAAGCACCTGGATGTCTTAGGATTTGACCTGTGACATTTTTGCATGTGCACTTTTCTGGCCAGTCCTCTACTATGAATTTTCCCCCATCTGTGCATAAGAACCTGAATGAAGGTTGAGCTCTAATTAACTCTTTTTTCATACATATATATATATTTTTTATATCATTGTATACCCCAAGCTTCTTCCACCACCACATCACCTGTAAACCGTCATCTTGATCTCTTGTGCTCATTCTCAGATTTTTGTTTGCAGATTTCATTACAAAAAATAATGAAGACAGAAATTAAGAGAGAATGGAGGCTTCAGAATGTCAAAGTCACACATATTCAGAAGAGGAGGGAATAGTTTTTGCCTTCCTGGACACCTTTCAATGGCCACATGGATCTTGGGAGTGGAAGGCAGCTAGTAAAGAATAGATGTTCTAGACCAGAGGAGAATGCTGGTGGTGGGACAGCTTGCCTTGCTTACTTCCCAGGGGGGTTGGAGGTTGTGGAGGGGCTCCCCTAGGAGACTGGGAGCATACAAGGAAGGTATCCCATCAGTTGACAAAGACAGTTTGGACCTAATGGTGCTTTGCTGGGTGAACGTTCTCAGGTCACTGAGGGGGATTATGTGAACATGCTTTCCTGACTCAGCTGGCAGTTTTTCCCTTTGACTTGCAACAATCTGACTTACTACATGGTGGGTCAGTGAACTGAAAGTCAGCCATGATTAAAATAAAATAATAAAACTACAGCAGTAACAAAAACTATCATGCTTCACATTTAAATGGTACTTCCCATTTAAAAGACTGACAAACCTCCTTATTTGAAGATACATCTCCATATCACAGGGAGAAAACAGACTTCATTGTTCTGTTTTTTTTTTAATCGATTGCACATATGTATTATATCATTGTCTACCCCAAGATTCTCCCACCACCTTAACACCTATGAACCATCTCCTGTGCCCATCCCTCCTCCAATTTTTCCCTCCTCCCCCTCTCATGCTCTATGCTTCATATCTGTTGACAGTTTTAAAATATTCTTGTCCATTTGTTTGTTTTCCCTATATCCCGCACATAAGTGAGACCATCCAGTATTTCTCTTTTTCTTTCTGTTTTATTTCTGCTAACATGACTCCCTCTCGCTCTATTCACGTTGCTGAGAAAGACTTGTCTTTTTTGATTGATGAGTAATATTCCACCATGCACATATACCACAGCTTTCTGTACCATTCATCTATTTTGGGGCATTTGGATTGCTTCCATATCCTGGTTATTGTAAATAGCACTGCAAGAAACATCCGGGTACAGGTGTCTTTTTGCTTTTTTTGTTTGTTTGTTTTGAGGTTAGGTCTTGCTATGTTGCCCAGGGAACCTCAAACTCATGTTGCTCGGGGTACCACAAACTCAAGCGATCCCCAGCCTCAGCCTCCCAGGTAGCTGGGATTACAGGCACATGCCACCACGCCCAGCTATTTTTTGAGACTAGGTATCATTATGTTGCCCCGGCCAGGTCTCAAACCCAAGGGCTCAAGCAATTCCTAGTCTTGGCCTCCCTTATTAGATTGGGATTAAAGGCACACGCCACTGTGCCAGGCACTGGTGTCTTTTTGGATTAGAGTTTTTGTAGCCTTTGGATAGATTCCTAGCAGTGGGATTGCTGTATCAAATGGTAGTTCCATTTTCAGTAGGAGAAAATGGACTTTTGAAACATAAATGACTTTCTGAAAGCTGAATAAATCGTAAGTAAAGGTCATATTCTGGATCTATGTCTCCATATCACGGCTTGCACTCTTTTGGTTGTAAGGAGCTGATTTTCACCAGGACTAAAATCAATAGCAAAATTGTACAAAGTAGAGGATTAATTCTCTGATCAAAGCTCAAACTCGGTTCAACAAATATTTTTTCAGTCTCAACTTCTGACCATGGCATCACCACAAATACTTCTCAAAGATGAAACTGCCATGATTTTCAATTGTTCAGGCTCCTGTTTTATAAATATAAAATGCATTATGCCAAAACAGTATAAAAGGTAAAGCTGTTTAAATGTTAACAAATCAGTGGTCAAATTAAGATTAGAAATTAGTAATACACATACACAATCACTAGATATAGATTATTCACTTGAAAATAATGTTCAACTCTAAGTAAGAGATCTTGGTCAAGGTAAGGCCTGGGAATAGACTTGATCTGTACCAGAAAATACCTAATTCACCAGAGAATCTAAACATTGTTGTACTATAAAGTAGACTTTAAACAAAAAGTACTTAAAGGAAATTTAACTTAATTGTCAAGTTGCCTGACTCATACAAGTAGGCTGCAAAAGAGCACTGGATTAGGAGTCCAGAGATGTAGTTTCATGACTCAAGTGTTGTGCATTAATGAGAACAAAGGCCCTCAATTACCCAAGACCTCAATTTCCTTATTCAGGTGTCAGCAACTGGACGGGGCACTGTGAAACACTCACATTTACATGTTCAGTGACTTGAATATGCGCCTCTGGAGAAGTTCATTCCTGGCCCATGGCCTAGAACTAACAATTGCTATAGGCAAATGAATACCTGGGGAACCACGTGAAAAAATATATGTGCATCACCAGAACAAAGAAGCCTGACTTCCGAGTTCGAGCCACACCAAGAATTGTAAGTGACAGTGATACAGAAACTGACTGTACCCAAATGGGTATTTGTTTTTAGTTGTTGTTCAGGACCTTTGTGAATTTTCATCAATGTTCCTACACAGAAACTTCCAAAGCAAACACTCTTAGGAAATAAAACTCCAGTCCTAGGTGTCATCATTTCCCCTGGGTTGTGAGTCACTCCGGTAACTGCTTTCTCTAAGGTTTCTTCACAGTGGGCTTAAAAAATCTTCTTAATTTACCCAAGGATGCTAATCAAACCTAGGGGTTTAGAATCAGGAGCTTCTGTGCTGATATAGTGTATTTGTTTTAAATCAGACCACCTACGTGGTGTGAGTGTGAGCCCTGTTATTAAATCCCCTTTTGTTCTGCATGTACAGCCATCAATCTTATCTTACAAATCAAATCAAGAAGGGATAGCATATTTATAATTAATCCCTCTAAGCTGTTTCCAAATATCCAGTCAGATGTCTGATCTGATGTGTAACCATAAACATCCTGTAGTGATATACTAAGGTTTATCTTAATGGTGTTTACAATCTCATTTGCAGTAAAACAATGACCGATAATCTCTTCTGGTTTAAATATAACTTGCTTTGAATTAGTATATTATTCTGATTATCTTGATAATATCCATGACAGAATAGCTTTATTATAAGCAAGGGAAAGAATCACATATAACCAATGCCACCCATCTTTTCAAATTCCAAACTCATAAATGTGTTATTGTCTATAGATTGCTACAAATTAGGAAATCAGGCAGAGGCTGTTGATTGTATTCACCTGCACCATCAACGTTTTGAAGTAGAATCCTTTCCTAGTTTTTAGCAAGGCGCAGAGATACCCAGATAAAGACTACTTTTCTCAGCTTCCTTTGCAGCTAGGTGCAGTTACAGTCATGAAACTCACTTCTTATAAATAGATGTGAGCAGAAGTGATATGAGTGACTTCTAGCTCAGTGTTTGAAGAATTCTAAGGATGCACTCTTCTTTCTTCCTCCTTCTCATGGACCAGATTCTGGGTGTACTATCAGTTGCAACCAGGCAGACATGGTCAATGTATTTTGCACTAAAAAAAGCAACAAGAGAGAAAGAACATCCATTTCTAGATAATGCTGAATATCTGCCTTCCTCCAGGTATTTACATGAGAGAGAAATGAGTAGGTCTCCACTGAACCAGAGTATTTTGTTGTAGCAGTTTAGTAAATACCCAAAAAGAGACAATCAAGTTTTACCTTTTACTACAAAGCCCCTTTCTGATAGAAATTATACTTTGCCATGTATTTTCTCCTTTCCTATAGGATACAAAGTGTTCCATTTTTAAACATCTAAATTTGAAAATAA
>PVHY01029402.1:0-14333 GCA_004024945.1 Uropsilus gracilis | reverse complement strand
CTTTGGTAGTATAGCCATTTTGATAATGTTGATTTTTCCGATCCATGTACAGGGAATGTCTTTCCATTTTTTTTACATCATCTTCTATTTCTTTTAAGAATGTTTTATAGTTTTCTTTGTATAGGTCTTTTACGTCTTTTGTTAGGTTAATTCCCAAGTATTTGATTTTCTTTGGTGCAATGGTAAATGGGGTGTTTTTTCTAATTTCTTCTTCTTCTGTTTGGTGAATCTTATTTTTTAAAACACTTTTGGCTCTTGGCTAAATTCTAGATAAATGGTACTATTGAAATAATGTTAGGGATTATTTAATATAGTCTTCTGCCAATGGATCAGAATCACACTATTAATGAAAGCTGACATAGAATGAAAAACAAGGTCTTGAGACTTGTCCACTGAAATAAAAATATCAAAAGAGTTGAATAAGTTTGAATTGAAAAGGGCTGAATTTGTTTTGGTCTTGTGGCTTGAAATTTTGTTATTCTCAGTTTCTTGAGAGACAATGATGATGGGTTTTGTTTTGTTTTAATGGATCAGTGGTTCCTAGGGGTTAAACTGTCCCTAAGATCTTTACATAGTTGTGAGGTGACTTGTCATTTTCTCTGGAGAGGGTTAGGTTAAAGTAATTGCAAGCTAAATTCTGAGTGTAACTCTTTCCTCTCATGATATCACAGTGAAGACCACCAATATGAAAATGCTTCTGGAGTTCTCTTTGGGAATTTGTCCAGGTGCTGGCATAATAGTCATTGGTATAATGCTGGGCAATGTAGATGGGAGAACCCAGTGGAAAATGGAACTGCTTCCAGAGTAAATGGGATTCCAAGTTACATTAACATGGACCAATTCAATTAAATGGAAAATATCAGCACACTATTTTGCAATATATTAGCATTCACTTATTGCATTTAACTCAGATACTATAGAACTCATTCAAATTCTGACATGTACAAAATAAATACTTGTTCCATAAGCCTACTCTAAATAGGTGTATTTTGAATAATTTGACTAATTAAATAAAAAGGGATATTAGGAATTTGAGTTTCGATGCAGCTTTCCTCAAATGTGAATAAAAAGCTATATAATTTCGCCCCCTTGAGGGGTTAGATTAAAGGTAATTAAAAATTTTAACTCTTTTATACTTTCAGATTTTCTATAATAAATACATAACTTTTTAACTGTGTAAAAATAATTTTGAGTGGTTAAGAAGGCACAGATGTGACTTAGTGACTAGGAAAACATTTCCAGCATTTGAAACAATCTGGCAAGGGCTTGGAGGCAAAAGACAGAAATCTAACTACTTTCAAGGAGTGTGCCAGATGGCGACAATAACTGCCAATATTTGATTGTGCTATAATTATTATATACTATCTGCCACTTCAGCAAGCTCTCTTTTTACAAAGCATGTGTTGACAGAATGTTGTATTAAGATGACCCACTACTGTGTTTCTGTTGAAATAAAGAAATGGGGCAGAGGTCTATTTTTTATTTATTTGTTTATTTATTTTTTTAAGTAATATCTCTGGGACTTGAGGAATCGTGGGGAAAGGTTTGACTATGAACACACAAAAAATCTTGTTTACACCTTCTTGGAAAACATTTTTGATTAACCTTTCAGCTATAAAGAATTTTCAGAGCAATCACAATCGTTAGGGTAATGTTTAAAGTGTTTAATTAATGGCTTTCAAGTCCAATGAAATATCTCATAGATTCCATTCACCTCTAGACATCAGAGATGTTGATGGCAAACTCATTTTAACAGTTTAGTTTTAGAGCTTAAACTGGAAAGTCGTATAATTTTAGATAACCTTTCTCTTTTTTTCCCTCTGGTTTCAGCCTGATCTTTGTACCCCCAGTCTTTCCCACTGACTGAGTTTTGCTTTTACTGACAGATGTATAAACCATGACTTCCACAGCTGTTTCCGATGAAACTGCATATTAATGTGTAAACTGGCAACTTAAAACCTGGCTGGATGTTATGTGGGACAGGTGACTGAGGAGATAACTTCTTGGCTTGGACTAAAGTTAGTTTTGAAGGAACTAAATATGCTTATTAAATTTCACTCTGTGTCATTTTGGGTGTGTGTATACAAAGCAGAGAACTCTTCACATTTCAAATAGTTAAAGACACTGGTGGCAAATGAAATCCCATTTTTATATTCTCATATGCAGAGTAGGTGGAGCAGTTATTAATATTAGTCTATCAGTCTTTGTTTACAATGTTTTAAATATACTTTCCATGGATTCCAAGATATCCATGGATATATAAAACATAAAATTATTAAAACCTACACCTGTTGTACTCATAAGTCAACTGCAAAGAAATCTTCAGTGCCTGGAGTGTTAATACAAATCAGCAGTCAAGGAAACAAAGCATTAATCAACATATTTCCATAGCTCCCTCCACACAAATAACCTCAAACCTTTGGAAGTTATTCCTTCAGGATGTTTCATCAATGACGTCACAGTTATTGTCACCTCCCTTAGTCTACTTTAGGCCCTGCTGAGAGGCAAGGGGGTCCAGACAGTCTGGGAGAAGACCACAAGTTGGAGAGACAGAAGAAACCTACTGTGTCCAGGTATGGCCTTTACCCTCTTCAGGTAACAGCAGGATTTTTAAGACTTTATAAAAGTGTATGTGTGTGTGTGTGTGTGTGTGTGTGTACATGTTGGAAATGAGAAAGAGGTTGACATTTCTTAAAGAAATAAGTAATGGCTGTTGTGTACACTACTTCTTAAGATGTAAAGTGAATATTACTGATTCTTGCTTTATTTTTGTTTACTACATGGCATGAATTTTGTCCCCATTTAAAAAAATATTCTTATCATTGAGGAAAATCTGTCTTCCATCTTCTGAAGACTCTGTCCAGAGGTCAATGTCAAGTGTTCTATACAATTTTTTTACAGCATTTTTGGTTTTTATTCCATTCTTATGGGAAGCACCTTGGATCATACAGTATGACCTTGACTCCAGGGAAGATTTAAAATGAAACAAAATTGTCTTTGTGGGTTAACAGAAAAAAATGGAAGTTTGCTGATCTAAATAGCTGCCTAACTTTGTCCCATTCTTCCTAATGGGAACAAGTGTGTCTGAAATTAAAGTCCAACATTTACAGTCAGCAAATGTGTTGACTGACTTGCATGCCTTAGAAGTTTTCACCTGAACTCCTTGTTTCTTATACATTAAAAAAAATGTAACAACTAATATTTAAGTCCACTGTCAAAATGTAAGAAATAGTAAGTAAACTCCAAGAAACAAATAAGTATGTTTGGTAACCTGCCAACTCAGAGACTGCTGAAAAAAAAGTGAAAAATGCCTAAAACATAGTTTGAACAGTATTTATAAGGTAACATTGTATAACTATCACCCAGGTCAAAAAACAGATTACTGACAGCACCCCTGATATCTACATCTAATCACCACCCCTCTCTGTTTCACCAAAATCACCATCTGACTATTGAGTGATCTTGTCATTGCTTTTCTTTGTAATTTTACCATCTATGTCTCTATCTCTAGGCAATGTGATTAAGTTTCCAGTTAACACATTCTAAATTCTTCTTTCACCCAGAATATAATTTGTAGAATTACAAATTTTGTAAATTCTTCTTTCACCCAGAAATTATATTTCTAGCATTCAACTATGTGAAAACACTAAACCTAGCATCATTTACCTCCGATTGAACATCTGAGTTATTTCCCGTTTGGGAATACTGTGAAATTGTTGCTGTGATACTCTTGTCTAGGAATCCTGTATACTTGTGCTTGAGTACATATGTGCTTGAGTTTCTAGAGTAGAAGTGAAATTGCTGGATCATAGGGAATGAATATTATCAATCTTAATTAAAAAAATCACATTACTTTTCCCAAAGTGGTGAAAAATGTTTACTAACTTTGTTTAGCCATAGCAGTTAATTTCAACAACTCATTCTTATAATTACTCTTAAGAAGTAATCACAATTCTAGTAGTTCATTCCAGTCTGCCAGTTCATTCCTTTTGTTTTTAACTAGTTATGTGTCATTACACAAACAATTTAACCTCTTTCTAAAAGTTTCTTATCTAAAATCTTGAGAGAGATAAAAATCACAATAATAGCTGCCTGAGTCGTGAAGTTCATAGAACTATTGTGAAGGTCATGTGGATGAGCTGGGAATAGCTTCTATAGCATTTTCTAAATGTGTCCCTGTTGGGTTCCCTTTATTTAACAGATTAATCTAATAAGCAGATTTGAAGGGCTAGTTACTTTGCCTTACTGAATTGGGTTGTTTTGAATGTTATCAACAGGATATCTCTCTCTCTCTCATATTTCTGCATTTTTTTTTTTTTTTTGAGACTAGGTCTTGCTATTTTTGCCCGTGGAACCGCAGGCTCTCGTTGCCCGGGGTACCACAGACTCAAGCAATCCCCAGCCTCAGCTTCCCAGGTAGCTGGGATGACAGGTGCGCACCACCACACCCAGCTATTTTTTTTTTTTTTTTTGGAACTAGGTCTCGCTACGGCCCCAGGCGGGACTCGAACCGCGATTCCTAGCCCCGGCCGCTTCATAGGCTGAAGCTTACAAGCATGAGCCACTGTGCCTGGCCGCCTCATATTTCTGCATTTCTTCAGAACTTATCCAAATGAGTGGATATTTGGTCCAGGATTTGGCTTTATTAATAAATTCATAGAGTCTGCTGTTGATACCTATTCCTAAGCTTCCATGCTCCCTGCCTGGGTCCCTCACCATCCTGTACCTGTTTGATGTGCATCCCTATGTATTCTATTTCCTTTATTCATTCATTTTCATCATTCACTTTCTCTTTCAAGCAAATGTCTGTAAAGATTTTCATTGGCAACTTACTATATCTTTAATGTGAAGGACCAAAATACAGATAAAAATTAAAAGGAAAAAGGAAACATTATCAATCCTTATCAACATTGTTTTAAACCAAGATTCAACAACACAGTGGTTGACATGGTCTGATTTGAATGCATATGTTATATACCACCAATTACATACAATATGGCTTGTTTATATAGCTAATGATGTGGCTCAATAAGAATACAGCAGATCTAGTAATCATATGAATACTCCAGTTGGGTTAGATGGTTAAAAATATGATGCAGGTCAAAAGCTTGCTAGTGACACTTGCACTCTCAGCTTAGTTTCCCCTTAAACTTTTCATTCCATAATAAACTTTTGTCCTAAATATATAAAATATTACCTTTAATCTTTCATTTTATTTGTACATACCAAGTGTCAATCATGCCCCATCACTGAAGATAGTAAGTTGATCGACTGCATGCCTATGTTTTTAAGGCAGGATTTCCTACGTGTTCTAAATGTACAAACAGAAACTACTGCCTCTGCCCTTTGAAGTGTTTACAATCTGGGCACATCCTGGCCCTGACTAAAAATAGCTGGCACAAGGCCTGGTTGAAACAGGAATGCCCATAACGGTGGCACTTTCCCTGTGGACTATGAGTGACTGGGGATTAACTCCAGTGGGCACTGTGCCCAGCACAGAGCTTGTTGAAATTACTTCATGCTTTTACTAGAGTTAGATGAAGATTTATAGCAGCCCAAAACCTGAGAAATTACAGTATTCTACTTCTATGTAGTTCAAAGTAAGAGCACATTACTACCCCATTTTTTCTACTTTAGTGATCTCACTTATTGGTACTTTGAGCTAGTAAAACAAGATATCACATATATACAAGCACACAAAAATTGGAGAGAGAAAAATGCAATGTTTTATATTTTATCAAAAGCATCAACATCATTATCACAGGAAAAAGTCAGATCTATCTTTATTATTCTTAATGATCAAGCAAAATGCTAGGCTCTCTGCTATTAGGTTGGTTCTTGAGAGAAACAGAACCAATAGGATATGAGCATGTGAGTGTGTATGTGTTATATGGGACAGATGTAAAAATGACTCATGGCATCATAGAAGCTGGCAAGTGTAAAACTTGCAGGGTAGACCAGTAGGCTGAAGACCTGGGGAAGAATAGCAGCTCAAACTCAAAGATCTTCTGGCAGCTAGAAATTCAAGATCATGGTATTGGCAGGGTTGGTTCCTTCCAGGCCTAACTCCTTGGTTTGGCTTCTTCTGGCTTCTTTTTCTCCTGTGTTTTCACATGATCTTCCCTCTGTACATGCCTCTGTCCTAATCTCTTCTTCTGATAAGAACATCTATCTGTTGTATTAGAGTCCATCTTTATGACCTCATTTAAACTGCATTCCCTCTTGAAGGATTCTATCTCCAAATAGAGTCACTTTCTAAGATGCTGGAACTTAGTATTTCAAATGAATTTAAGGGAGACACAATTCAGCCCTTCCAAATGCTTTTATTTCCTTTAAAGAAAAATTCTCATAAATCTCCCCATGTTTTCTTTGCTGTTTCCTGTTAGTAGGTGAAGGCAAGCAGGAGATCCTTGGTGTGCCTGAGAAGAAGCCAGCCTTCCCTTCTCCCTGAACCTCAATCGAGATGGAGCGATCCACCCGGGAGCTGTTTCTCAACTTCACCGTTGTTCTGATTACGGTTATTCTCATGTGGCTCCTCGTGAGGTCCTATCAGTACTGAGAGGCCATGCTGCACTCCTGGGATTGCCATCAATACCCCGAGCTACCCTCAAACCCTGCTGCTGTCATCGGCAGTCTTTCTCAGCAACCAAAGGCCTTTCTGACACCTTTCAGGTGCTCATAGCACCTTTCAGGTGCTCACAGCCTGTAGTGTGAGCATCCCCTGTGTGTTCTTTAAAGATGCTGCTTTCAAGAGTTGCTGAGTGTTTCCCAGTGAGCATTAGATTCATCTCCCAAATCTTATTACAAATGTGTTAGACAAGCCACAAGGTTCAACTTAACACTGGATTCATGATGTAGAATTGTAATAAGTCCCTATATGACACATCCCTTCAATTCACATTGCAACTAAATTCTAAATCAACTCAACCAAGAAAGAGATGTTGGAGGAAGCCTTTGTCAACCCTCATAAATATCATATGTGAATAAAGTTAAATCAACTCCCAAAATGACTGTTAGATTTATTTTTGCTTCTATTTGTGATATTGTATTTGACCTTTGGCTGGGATTGAAGTGACAAATGCTACAGTATTTCCAGCATTTGTGATAAGCCAAGATTCTCCAACTGGTGAGGATTTGAACCAAGCCAATTAAGAGTTTCACATTTCAAATAATTCCACTGGTTCAGTGCTCCTGAAACATTTCTTTTAAACTTGTCCCAAGGGCAGCAGGAGAATAAATCCTTTCCACTAGTTGGGTTAGAGCACAACTTGAAGTGTTTTCTAAAAGTACAATTTTTTTTAAGATGTGTTCCATCTTTCAAATTCCCAAGAAATGTATGGTCTACTCAATAATATCTACTTGTTTTAATATGTTTAAAATGATTTATCAGTTATTTACACTAGGAAATATTACTCTGATGACAAAAAACAAACACACCATTTGCAGCTACATGAATGGAGTTGGAAGGGATTATGCTAGCCAAAATTAGTCAGAAGGAAAAAGATAAATACTGGATGATCTTACTTATAAGTGGGATATTGAAAAACCAAGCAAAAAGTCAAGGAAAACTAAAAACTAGCATGTACAGCAAAGGACAGGGAGCGAAGGGGGCAAAACAGGGTAAAGGGGAGGGGACAAAACAGAGGCATGAATATAAGGGAATATGGTGATGGTTCATGGGTGATATGGTGGCAGGAGAACTATGAGAACACCAATAAGATAAAATTATTAATTAAAAAAATAACAGTACTGAGTAAAATTAGAACCTAAGTCATATCCTTAGGAGGAGCCTATTCCAGTTTGGTTATTGTCATTATGCAAATAGAGTTAGTGGTGAATAAACCTCAGTTACAGTGAGAAAACACAAATATACATAATTTATGAGATCCAATTAAGATAGCTGCCTGGAGGCCTCTGATATACACCAAATCTTTGGCACGTTCAACTAGAGTGAGGGATCATGTCTGGATCTGATAGTGTTCAGGGTAAGTCACCGTGACTGGCAGCAACTCTCCCAAACCACGTCCAAAGGAACTCTATTTGCTTCTTAGCTCTACCTTTGACTTGCTGATCATTTTGTCCTTTCTGACAAATAATATCTCTGAAAAATCACTCTGCTCATCTGTTCTCTCACTGTGAAAGTATGAATAATGCAATACTTTCATAGATTAAAAGGGAATTACATAAAAAAGTTCCTAACACAGTAGGTGTGCAATGTCTATGCTTTTTATAAATGAAGTTTCATCTTAACTTTATGCATCTTGAAAAATAGAAATGTCTCCAGTTGTCACCTTGTTTATTGAGAACTCAGAAATAGGCTTAAGAGATTGGGTTTGATGAGTCATTCATACACATTTGTCAGACTGAGGTGATGATAGTGTTAGATCAAAAGAAACAGGCACTGTTATTATTTCATGAAGAAGATTTCATGCGTTTGGAAAAGCTGTTTCAGTAACCTCAATCGAAGTTCCCAGGTGATCCATCAACATCATTAGATAAATATTGGTTGTATGGAGTCATAAAGGCTTAGCTATTTAAAAAAAATCTTTGGAATAAACATGTACCCCAGTCTATGATTAGGTACACAACCTGGGTTCATGATGGTGTATGATAGTGAGTGGGGGCATGAAATCTGTCATTTTGAAAGTATCACTGAAATTATGAGCAAAACAAACTTCTTTTAAAATTGAGACTTGACTCTCCACAGGTAACAGCAGGATTTTTTATGCCAATCATACAATGTGTTTCTGTGTGTGTGTGTGTGTGTGTGTGTGTGTATGTGTGTGTGTATATGCCAAGTCCCTAGAGTTACATGCCTGTGAGTAGGCATGCTGCACACCACATCAATAAAAACTGAATGTCCAGATGTGCAGTCTGACACAAAAATTAGCAACACAACCTTGAGGATGACACTCTGGTACATCCCAGATTTTCCTGGAAAACCCTAAAATAATGACACTTCTTTTAAATATATCAGGGTGCTTGATCTTGGCTACCCACTAAGATCACATCTGGAGTCCTGGAAAAGAAGCACACAGACCAATTACATTAGAAACCCCTGGGAACAGGGCTCATGCTGGAGTAGTTGCCTAGGGGTTTGAGGTAGGGAGACTACTGACCACAGCACTGGCCTCACTTAGGAGTTTACTTACAAATACAGGGTCTGGGACCCCAATCCAGATTGTATCAGAGTCGAATAAGAATGAAAGTGAGTCCTCCCAGTGATTTGTAATCCTCTCAGTATCTGAGAAGCATCCGCAGGTATCAATGATCTCAACTCTGGTGCTACATCATCATCCAGAAGACTTATGAAAAATGTAGATACTTGAGATCTACCTCCAGAGATTTTTATTTAATATTTTTGAAAACTCACTCCTGCATTTATAAGCAGTACGACCAGTGTCAAGAACAGCAGTGCCAGCTATGCCTCCGTGACAGCCCACATTCTCAACAATAAATACCTTCATTAGGGCATACAAAAGATGAGGTATATTAACATCCTCCTTATCTAAAGTTCTCATAATTGGTACAAAGGACAAATTTGGATAACCTTGGTTGTTTTGGCATGATGTTTAAGGAATGTCTATTTCATGACTCAGTCTTACTGGGTGTGCACTAAACAATTCTGCTCCCCTTGAGTCTGAAACAAAACCTGGAAACAGCTCCTCTGTCAGTTGATGGAGCTGTAGATAAGAAGGGACAAGAATATTGGTGGTTGGTTAAGCTGTTTTCAGTATGTCGGCTTATCTGTGGGGATTAATTGGAAACAAAAGTTTCAGCTACAGCATTAGCACACTAGCAGGAATTTGACACATGCAGTTTTCATCTCTCACCCATTAGAGTCTTTTAAAATAAAGCTTGGGAAAAGCACTTTTTGGATTCACGATTGCATTTTGCTTATTACTGTGTAGACTCAGATAAGTTACTGAACTTAGGGAGCCACAATTTCTATAGCTATAAAAATGGAAAATAATAGCTTCTTTGTAGGAGGAAGTTTAAATTGGATTGTTATTTAGATCTCTAATGTTTCACTCAATAAAAATGCCTGATAATTAGTAAATATTCAATAAATGGTAATTGATATTATAAGTTAAGTATCTATAATGCTTGGAGGGTAGTAGGTTCTTTAAAAGTGTCAGGATTGTAGCTGGTAGGTGGGGATACTGCTGCTATTTAATGCTATCTATTTTAAGGGATAAAACACTGTTGAAAGTTGGAAATTTTTTTTGAGAGTAGGAAAATCTTAGATTTCTTTTCTTCCTGAAAAATACATTGTATTTCTCCAAGTGTAAGGACTACTTGAATTACAATATCTGAAAGGTTTATTTGACTGTACATCCCTGCACCAATCCTGGACTGACTGAAACGAAATCTAGACTGTCTAGGAGTGGGATTTGACTTGCTACATGATTTCCTAGACAATTCCAATCTTCACTAAAGTTTTGTTAATGGGCAGGATGAAGGGTACCCAGGGCATCCAAACCCTGCCTGCTCTAAATGGGTTCTGCCATCTACTGTATCAAAATCTGACGAACTCTGACAAAGACAAACAAAGTGTGTAAGCCCTTCAGTAGAGAATAATTTCATTACAATTAGTGTGCAATAAAGAATTAGTGTGTGATTGAGAGGAGAAGAGACAGAATGTCTTTCCAAATCAAGCACCCAAAGTTACCTATCCCCTCATGGGAAAATGGCCAGCAAAACAGGGTTGGTCCATAGCTGAGGCCCAAAAGTTTCCTACATGTTGAAGGCACCTTCTGGTGGGGACCATGGGAAAGGAGCAGAAGGGACCAGGCAAATCTGGAAGGAACAGAACAAAATCAAAATTAAGAGAAAAGCTGCCATTCTCAGTCTCCCCACCCACATCCGTTTGAAGTGTGTCCTTCCATGTATCCCAAGTACTTGGCACAAGTCCAAGGACAAAAGGCAAACATGACTTCTTCACATATCTCTCTGTTCCACACACCTCTTGCAGTCATCTTCTTCCTCCATCTCTCTTTTCCTGCTGCTTCCTTTTCCCAGTCCTTATTAGTATCACACTATTAGAATTCCTAGCTTTACGTTCTTGCCCAGCTTCACCCTTCCTCAGAGTGGGCAGGAACCTTATCTTGTTAAAGTTTGAGATCACTAATCTACCACATCCTTAAATACCAGCCTCCAGGATTTGTTTTTCACATTATTATTAGGGATTTGAGCTCTAGTTGAACTAAGTTCAAATATTTTCATTTTCTCTGAGATCAGAGAATTCTCACTCTCAGTCACTTGAACTGAAATATTCTTTTTTTTTTATGGAAGAGATATCCACAGAGAATGTCAACTATCCCTGTGATAGTTGTTCTTTTTTAAAAAAATTATTTTGTATTTTTTAAATTTGCATATATCTGTGTATTTATATTTATATTGCATTATTGCATTATTGTGCACCCCAGGGCTTTCCCACTTCACTAACACCATCCTGATCTTTTGTGCTCTTCACCTCCCCCGCCTTCTTCCCCCTCCTCCTCTCTCGCTTCATTGTTCAGTCCCATTGATTGTTTTTATTTTTTCTTATTCATTTGTTTGTTTATCCCTGTATCCATCATATAAGTGAGACCATCCTGTATTTCTCTTTTTCTGTTTGGTTTATTTCTGCTAATATGAGTCTTTCTAGTTCCATCCATGTTGCTGTGAATGACATGTGTTTGTTCTCTTTGATTTGATGCCTAGTATTCCATCGTGGAAAGTTATATTCTTCCCCCACCCCTTCTCCAGGAAAAGCTCTCCCTGGCCTCAACCTCCCATTGC
This sequence comes from Uropsilus gracilis, assembly GCA_004024945.1. Taxonomy (NCBI): domain Eukaryota; kingdom Metazoa; phylum Chordata; class Mammalia; order Eulipotyphla; family Talpidae; genus Uropsilus; species Uropsilus gracilis. The sequence goes on along the minus strand of PVHY01029402.1, from coordinate 2,549 downwards.
TAATAAACTCCTACCCTGGACCTATAGATTCTCTCCTAAACAAGTTTGCATCTTTCTACCTGCAGCTTCAGATCTCATGCATATCTTCACCTGTACGCAAACATTCTAATTTCAGAACTTTTGAAAGAAAATATAGAAACCATCATCAAATTATAATCACTTTAGAAACATTAGATTCCAAATTCTGTTCACTTTGGATCCTTGTCTCTGTCCTAGCAGTCAGACTGAACCCCGGAATAAAAAACCAGCATAAAGCAGTCTTCACTATGAGCCCCAGATTTAAAAAATTCAGAACGTTGTCCCTTTAAACCAGGATAGGTAAAGTGAAAGTGAGTTTTCTCAGCATCAGCCATTCCATCCAGGTCTGCGCAGTCAGGTTGCCTGTTTCAGATTCTAGCCCATGCCATCTGACCCATGTGCAGGTAGGAACCACTTCTCCTGCAGTCACTCACTCATGCTCTTCTGACAGCTTCTAGTGACAACCACACCTGCACGCTCACATGCATCCCACTCAGTCCAAAGATAATTTGTCTCCATGATGCAGAGCTTTTAGCTACAGAGATATTGAATGGTGATTTTCTGACTTTTCAGCCTGAAAACTGCTCCTGTTCTCTGCTGCATCTGTTGACCTGTCCATCATCCTTCAGACTGACACAGGTCTTAAAATCAATTTTGAGATTTTCTGAGGAGAAGGGCTGCACTTGCTTTCAGATACCTTTCAAGATCTTTTTGGTAAGTCACTACTCCCATTACAACCTGTCAGAATGACAGGTGACACTCACACCTTCACACAATAGGTGGGAAGCCAACCTTATAACATTTGATTTTGTCCCAGGTAATAATACAATCCCACCTTGATTTTGGAGATGAGGCAAACATGAAATTTGAAAGAGTGGCAACTGAGAGTACATCATACATTTTACCATAGGTCACTGGCCTTTATAATGATTTTGGACCAGTTTGTTTTGAATGTACTTACAAAAGATCAAATTTTCTCATTTAATAGTATTGATTAGTCTTTGAGTTATAAAGCATTCTCTCCCAGAGGAAGATATGTACAGTGAAATTTATTTCTCTTAAAAGGTTCTGGATCTGGTTCCTTATTTTCAGTGTCCCAAATATGCTTATCCTCATACCAGACTGATTACTATGACCTTTTGGCTGAAGCTGCATTCAATCTGTAAACAAACCCTCCTAAATCAAAGGTCATACTTTCTTTGCCCTAGGAAGTGGATGAAATAAACCCAACATCTAGGTGAACCAATGTATGGCTACTCTTCTGTGGAGACAGGGATGAAGAAGGATCTCTGTTGGGAGCACTTGATAGACCATAGTTTACTTGACACAGGACATAGATTTGGATAAGCATTATTTTTTATTTGCAATTAAAAAACTGGCAAATGTTCTGAATACTAGGTATGAGGACTTGAAAAAAGATGCCAGAAGTTTTCCCTATGTGGGTGCCAATCAAAAGAGAACTGTGTGCTACCCATGGGCCAGTTTCTCTTGATGTGGGCTGGAAAATATGTCAGCCTGTCATCCTGACTAGCTGTTCACACGCCTCTGCTAGATTCAGTTTTCTAATGGTGCAGTTTTATCTGAAAGGTGTGGTTACAGGTGCTGCAGTCAGGAGCCTGCAGAATGTCTCAAAATCCTTCTTATGGTTAATTAATGATAAATATTTTAGCCTTCATTATGGCTCAAAATGGAAAGCAAATTTCAGCAAGCATTGAGATTTTAGCTTTGGGGAGGGATAAATAGCCCCAATGACCTGAGGTTTCCCTCAATATTATTGGATGACTTCCCTGTAAATTTCTTTACAACTCTCAGATGCTAAAACCAGCTGCTTACTGATATCTTTCCTTACTCTCAAGGAACATGATCTAAATATGAATCATCACAGGCACCAAGATCTAGGCTATAAAATCCTCCTAGTGACACAGTATCCAACTCTGTGAGAGGAGCCAAAAGAATTCTTTCCACAGCTTCTTCCTCAGAAGAGAGGCAATAGGGCAAAGTGGAAAACGCAGAGATTGACAACTGTAGACTTATGTTTTAATCCCGACTTAGTCACTTACTAGCTGTTTGACCTATGACAAGTAAATGAAACTCCCTGAGCCCAGTTTTCTAATCTAAAAATGGATTAGATTTCTACCACCTTGGAAGGTGGTAGAAAAATAAAGCAAGTGTATATAAAATATATGGACATAGTAGAGTCCAGATAAATTGCAAGTTGTAACTAAAAACTTTTAGTCTGTTTTTTAGAAGGATGCACCATCTCTTTAGATAAAGTAAGTTTTTGAGAACTTAAGGCCCCATCAGGTCTTACACACTGGTCCATGTATGTCAACATGTTGGGATTCAGATGTGACATAAGAATGAGTAAGAAATAAGACGCTGCTCTTCATCTTTACTCCAATGTTAGTATTCTCTCTCACCTTTCCCTTTATCATTTCTTCCCTCTCATTTACATAAAAATATTTACTTTAAAAATCACAAGTATGGTACAAAAACAGACAAACAGACCAATGGATCAGAATTGAATATCC
>PVHY01029401.1:0-14316 GCA_004024945.1 Uropsilus gracilis | reverse complement strand
CCTCCGTGGAATTCTCACTCAGCTGCTGGTGCGGTGGTCGAGGGACCTCTGGTTCCCTGTTGCCGGTGAGAACCAGCTGCCGTGCGGCTCAGCCCGCAAGCTGGGCTTTGGTGTGGAGGCTGCTGTCCGTCCGTCAGGGCAGTTAGCCAGGCTCCCCCAGTTCAAACACACTCGGTACTGCTTTAGCCTGGCCTGGAAGGCTTCTTTCGGTTGCAAAATGCAGACCTGCGCCTTTGTTTCAGGACCGTTTCCTTGCAACCAGGTGCGACCCGATGCCGCCTGAGGGGGCAGTCAGGGAAGGGACCTCACCTGACCTCCGTGGAATTCTCACTCAGCTGCTGGTGCGGTGGTCGAGGGACCTCTGGTTCCCTGTTGCCGGTGAGAACCAGCCACCGTGCGGCTCAGCCCGCAAGCTGGGCTTTGGTGTGGAGGCTGCTGTCCGTCCGTCAGGCAATAAAATGAATTTTAAAAAAGTGTAAAACATAGACAGATTTCATCTATGTTCATCAAATAAAGAGATTCACAGAAAGATATATACTGCACCCTATAAGTCTAATAGAATTCAGGAGTTTTCTCCTTGAAAACATTGCCAGTTGGCCTGAAAGGCCTTAATCAGCAGCTATTTGAATGAAAAAAGGATTAATAACAAGTGGAAGAAATCATGACTTAAGATCTGTGTCGGATATGGACTTATATCCTTTTCTACCCCATGAAATGTAAACATAGATTTCATCTATGATCATCAAAGTATAGAGAAGTCACAGAAAGATATATACTGCAACCTTTGAAGTTTGATTGAATTCAGAATGCTTCTCGCTGAAAACTCTGCCTTTTGGCCCGAAAGGCCTAAATCAACAGAAATTTGAATGAAAAAAATGTTAGTAAAAAGTTCGATAAATAAGGACTTAAGATCGGTGTGTGATATGGATTTATATTCACACTTGTCTACTCCATGAAGTGTAAAAAAGAGAGATTTCATCTATGATCATCAAAGAACAGAGAAGTGACAGATATATGTATACAGCACCCTTGGAGACTGAATTCAGGAGGTTTCTCACTGCAAACACTGCCTGCTGGCCTGAAAGGCCTAAATCAGCAGGAATTTGAATGAAAAAATTGTTAATAACAAGAGGGAGAAATCATGATCTAAATGGGAGGGTGATATGGACTTATATCCTTCTCTACCCCATGAAATGTAAAACATAGAGAGGTCATATATAATCATCAAAGTAAAGAGAAGTCACAGATATATGGTACCTTGTGTAGCCTGATTGAATGCAGAGGTTTCTCTCTTAAAACACTGCCTGTTGGCCTGAAAGGCCTAAATCAGCAGGAATTTGAATGAAAAAATTGTTAATAACAAGAGGGAGAAATCATGACTTCAATGGGAGGATGATATGGACTTATATCCTTTTCTACTCCATGAAATGTAACATAGAGAGATTTCATCTATCATCATCAAAGTAAAGAGAAGTCACAGATATATGGTACCATTTGTAGCCTGATTGATTTCAGAGGTTTCTCGCTTAAAACACTGCCTTTTTGCCTGAAGAGTCTAAATCAGCAGGAATTTGATGAACAAAAGGTTAATAACAAGTGGGAGAAATCATGACTTAAGATCTGTGGGTGAAATGGTATATCCTTTTCTACTCCATGAAGTTTATAAGTTAGAGAGATTTCACCTATGATCATCAAAATACAGAGAAGTCAGAGAACGATATATATACTGCACCCTTTGATGTCTGATTGAATTCAGGAGGTTTCTTGCTGAAAACACTGCCTGTTGCCCTGAAAGGCCTTAATCAGCAGGAATTTGAATGAAAAATATGTTAATAACAAGAGAGAGAAATCATAACTTAAGATCTGTGGATGTTATGGACTGATATCCTTTTCTACTCTATGAAGGGTATAGCAAGAGAGTTTTCAACTATTATCATCAAAGTACAAGAAGTCACAGAAAAATATATACTGCACCCTTTGCTGTCTGATTGAATTGAGGAGGTTTCTTGCTTTAAAAACTGCCTGTTTCCAGAAAGGTTTAAATCAGCAGAAATTTGAATGAAAAAATAGATAATACAAGTTTGAGAAATCAGGACTTAATCTGTGTGTGATATGGATTTATATCCTTTTCTAGTCCATGATGTGTAAATCACAGAGAGATTTCATCTATGATCATCAAAGTACAGAGAAGTCATCGAAAGGTATATACTGTACCCTTTAGAGTCTTATTGAATTCAGGAGATTTCTCCCTGAGAAACTGCCTGTTGGCTTGAAAAGCCTAAAACTGCAGGAATTTGAATGAAACAGTTGTTAATAACAACAGTGAGAAATCATGACTTAAGATGGGTGGGTGTTATGGAATATATCATGTTCTACCCCATGAAATGTAAAACATAGAGAGATTTCATCTATCATCATCAAAGCAAAGAGAAGTCAGAGAAAGATATATACGGTACCTTATTTAGTCTGATTGAATTCATACGTTTCTTGCGGAAAACATTACATGTTGAATGATAATATCAAGTAGGAGAAATCACGACTTAGGACCTGTTGGTGATATGGACTAATATCCTTCTCTACCCCATGTAGTGTAAAACATAGAGAGATTTCATCTATGGTCATCAAAGTACAGAGAAGTCACAGAAAGATATACACTGCACCATTAGAGTCTGATTGAATTCAGGAGGTTTCTTGCTGAGAAAACTGCCTTCTGGCCTGAAAGGCATTAATCAGCAGGAATTTGAATGAAAAATTCTTAATAACAAGTGTGAGAAAATATAATTTAAGATCTGTGGGTGCTTTGGACATATATCTTTTTCTACAATGTAGAGTAAAACATAGATTTCATCTATGATCATCAAAGTAAAGAGAAATCACTGAAAGGTATATAATGCACCCTTTAGAGTCTAATTGATTCAGGAGGTTACTCACTGAAAACACTTACATTTGCCTGAAAAGCCTAAATCAGCAGAAATTTGAATGAAACAATGTTATTAACAATTGGAAAAATCATGACTTAAGATTTGTGGGTGACATGGACTTATATCCATTTCTACCACATGAAGGGTAAAACATACAGAGATTTCAACTATGATCATCAAAGTACAGAGAATTCACAGAAATATATATACTGCAACCTTTGGAGTCTGATTGAATTAAGGAGGTTTCTCCCTGAAAACCTTGTGTAATTGCCTTAAGTCCTAAAAAAGAAGAATTTGAATGAAAAAGGTGTTAATAACAACTGGTAGAAATCATGAGTTAAGATCTGTGGGTGTGTGGACTTATTCCTTTATACTCCATGAAGTGTAAAACATAGAGACATTTCATCTATGATCATCAAAGTAAAGAGATTCACAGAAAGATATAGAGTGCAACATTTGAGTCTATTGAATTCAGGTGGTTTCTCCATGAAAACACTTCCATTTGGCCTGACAAGCTTAAATCAATATGAATTCGAAAGAATAAAGTGTTAATAACAAATGCGAGAAATCATGATTTAAGTTCTGTGGGTAATATGGACTTATATCTTTTTCTACCCCATGAACTGCAATGTACAGGGAAGTTTTATAAATATATAACCTGCACCCTTTGAAGTGTGATTGAATTCATGAGGTTTCTAGCTGAAAGCACTGCCTGCTGGCTGAAAGGCCTAAATCAACAGGAATTTAGATGAAAAAAGAGTTAATAACAGTGGGAGAAATCATGACTTAAGATCTGTTGGTGATATGGACTTATACATTTTCTACCCCATGAACTGAAAAACAGAGAGAGATTTCATCTATGATCATCAAAGTACAGAGAAATCACAGAAAGATATATACTGCACACTTTGTGGTCTGATTGAATTCAGGAGGTTTCTCACTGAAGACAGTGCCTGTTGGCCTGAAAGGCCTAAATCAGCAGGAATTTGAATGAAAAAATATTAATAACAACTGGGAGAAATCATGACTTAAGATCTGTGGGTGATATGGACTACATCCTTTTCAATTCCATGAAGTGTAAAACATAGAGAGATTTTATCTATGATCATCAAAGTAAAGAGAAGTCACAGAAAGATATATAATGCAATCCTAGTAGTGATTGAAATCATGAGTTTTCTGCCTGAAAACACTGCCTTATGGCCTGAAAGTCATAAATCCGCAGAAATTTGAATGAAAAAGGGTTAATAACATGTGGGAGAAATCATGACTTAAGATCTATGGGTGATATGGACTTATATCCTTTTCTACACCTTGAAGTGTAAAACATAGAGAGATTTCATCTATGATCTTCAAACTACAAGAAGTCACAGAAAGATATATACTGCAGTTTTTGGTGTCTTATTGAATTCAGGAGGTTTCTCGCTGAAAACACTGCCTGTTGGCCTGAAATGCCTAAATCAGCAGGAATTTGAATGAAAAAAATGGTTAATACAGGTGGGAGAAATCATGACTAAAGATCTGTGGGTTATATGGACTATATCCATTTCTAACCCATGAAGTGTAAAACAGAGAGAAATTTCATCTATGATCACAAATTATAGAGAAGTCATAGAAAGATATATACTGCACTTTTTGGAATCTAATTGAATTCAGGAGGTTTCTGCCTGAAAACATTTCCAGATGGCCTGAAAAGCCTAAAATACCAGGAATTTGAATATAAAAGTATTAATAACAAATGCAAGAAATCATGATTTAAGATTTGTGGGTGATTGGATTTATATCATTTTATACCCCATGAAGTGTAAATCAGAGTGATTTTTCATCTATAAACATCAATGTACAGGGAAACTCCAGAAAGATATATACTGCACCCTTTGGAGTCTGATTGAATTCAGGAGGTTTCTCCCTGAAAACACTGCCTGTTGGCCTGAAAGGCCTAGATCAGCAGGAATTTGAATGAAAAAGGGGTTAATAACAAGTGGGAGAAATCATGACTTAGGACCTGTGGGTGATATGGACATATATCCTTTTCTACTCCAGAAGTGTAATACATAGAGAGATTTCATCTATGATCATCAAAGTACAGAAAAGTCATGGAAAGATATAAACTTTAGCCTTTGGATTCTGAGAGAATTCAGGAAGTTTCTCACTGAAAAACTGTCAGTTGCACTGAAAGGTAAATCAGCAGGATTTGAATGAAAAAATTGATTATTAACAAGTGTGAGAAATCATGACTTGAGAGCTGGAGGTGAGATGGACTGGTATCCTATGTTATTCGATGAAGTGTACAATGTAGGGAAATTTCATCCCTATACATCTAATAAGAGAAATGTTAAGTATGATATAATAAAACTCATTTGAAGTCTGCTTCACAACTGGGGAATTCTGGCTGAAAATGCTGGAAGTTCAACCTTGAGGCTGACCCTTGCAGGAATTTGAATGAAACGATGGTTAATGACACGTTCACCCTTGAGGCTAACCCTCAAGTTCACCCTTGTGGCTGACCCTTGCAGGAATTTGAATGAAACGATAGTTAATAACACGTGCAAGAAATAATGGTTTAAAATTGGAGGTGTTATAGTCTTATATCCTTTTCTAATCCATGAAGTGTATTACTTAGAACTTTCATCTATAAACCTCAATGTACAGAGAAGTACAGAAAGATATTCACTGCACCATATGGAGTCAGACTAAATTCAGGAGGTTCTCACTAAAAACAATGCCAGTTGACCTGAAAGACTGAAATCCGCAGGAATTGCAGTGAAAAGGGGATAATAACAAGTACTATAAATCATGTCTTAAGACCTGGGGGTGCGATGGTCTTATATCCGATTCTAGTCCTGAAGTGTAAAAAGAGAGATATTTCATCTCTAATCATCAAAGGTATAGAGAAGTTACAGTAAGATATATACCGATCCTTTGGTATTAGTTTGAAATCAGGAGCATTCTTGCTGAGAAAGCTGGCAATTCACATTTGAGCTGAAATCCGCAGGAATTTGAATGAAACAAAGGTTACTAACAACTGCCAGCACACTTGACTTAATAGCTGGAGTTGATACAGACTTATATGCTATTCCACTCCATGAAGTGTAAAACATAGAGAGATTGCATCTACAAACATCAAAATACAGGGAAGTTCCAGAAGATATATACTGCACCCTTTGGATTCTGATTGAATTCAGGAGGTTTCTCCCTGAAAACACTGCCTTTGGCCTGAAAGGCCTAAATCAGCAGAACTTTGAGAGAAAAGAGGATTAAAAAGAGTGGGAGAAATCATGACTTAAGAGCTGTGGGTGATATGACCCTATATCCTTTTCTACTCCAGAAGTGTAAAACATAGAGAGATTTCATCTATGATCATCAAAATACAGAAAAGTCACGGAAAGATATAAACTGTAGCCTTTGGATAGAATTCAGGAGGTTTCTCACTGAAAAACTGCTAATTGGCCTGAAAGGACTAAATGAACAGGAATTTGAATAAAAAAATGGGTTAATAACAAGTGCGAAAAATCATGACTTGAGAGCTGGAGCTGAGATGGACTGGTATCCTAATCTATGCGATGAAGTTTACAACATAGGGAAATTTCATCCCTATACATCTAAGAAGAGAAAAGTTAAGTAAGATATAAAAAAAAACTCATTTGAAGTCTGCTTCACATCTGGGGAATTCTGGCTGAAAATGCTGGAAGTTCACCCTCGAGGCCGACCCATGCAGGAATTTGAATGAAATGATGGTTAATAACATGTGCAAGAAATAATGGTATAAAAGCGGAGGAGATATGGTCTTATATCCTATTCTAATCCATGAAGTGTAATACTAAGTGATTTCCTCTATAAACATCAAAGTACAGAGAAGTACAGAAAGATATTTATGCACCATTTGGAGTCAGACTGAATTCAGAAGGTTCTCACTAAAAACAATGCGAGTTGGCCTGAAAGACTGAAATCCGCAGGAATTGCAGTGAAAAAAAGGGATAGTAACAAGTGCTTTAAATCATGTCTTAAGACCTGGGGGTGCAATCGTCCTACGTCCAATTCTAGTCCCTGAAGGGTACAATAGAGAGTGATTTCATCTCTAATCATTAAAGGTACAGAGAAGTTCCAGTAAGATATATACCGATCCTTTGGTGTCTTTTTGGAATCAGGGTATTCTCGCTGAGAAAGCCTGCAATTTGCATTAGAAGCCAAAATCTGCAGGAATTTGAACCAAACAAAGGTTACTAACAACTGCCAGCACACTTGACTTAATAGCTGGAGGTGATACAGACTTATATGCTATTCCACTCCATGAAATGTAAAACATAGAGAGATTTCATCTACAAACATCAAAATACAGGGAAGTTCCAGAAAGATATATACTGCACCCTTTGGAGACTGATTGATCTCAGGAGGGTTCTCCCTGAAAACAATACCTGTTGGCCTGAAAGGCCTAAATCAGCAGGAATTTGTATGAAAAGGGTTTAATAAGAGTGGGAGAAATCATGACTTAAGAGCTGTGGGTGATATGACTCTATATACTTTTCTACTCCAGAAGTGTAAAACATAGAGAGATTTCATCTATGATCATCAAAGTACAGAAAAGTCATGGAAAGATATAAACTGTAGCCTTTGGAGTCTGATAGAACTAGGGGGTTTCTCGCTGAAAAAACTGCTAATTGGCCTGAAAGGACTAAATCAGCAGGAATTTGAATGAAGAAATGGTTTAATAACAAGTGCGAGAAATCATGACTTGAGAGCTGGAGCTGAGATGGACTGGTATCCTATGCTATTCGATGAAGTGTACAACATAGGGAAATTTCATCCCTATACATCTAAGTACAGAAAAGTTAAGATATAAAAAGCTCCTTTGAAGTCTGCTTCACATCAGGGGCATTCTGGCTGAAAATGCTGGAAATTCACCCTTGAGGCCAACCCATGCAGGAATTTGAATGAAATGATGGTTAATAACACGTGCAAGAAATAATGGTATAAAAGCAGAGATGATATGGTCTTTTTTCCTATTCTAATCCATGAAGTGTAATACTAAGATTTCCTCTATAAACATCAAAGTACAGAGAAGTACAGAAAGATATTCATGCACCATTTGGAGTCAGACTGAATTCAGGAGGTTCTCGCAGAAAAAATGCGAGTTGGCCTGAAAGACTGAAATCGCAGGAATTGCAGTGAAAAAAAGGGATAGTAACAAGTGCTATAAATCATGTCTTAAGATCTGGGGGTGCGATGGTCTTACATCCAATTCTAGTCCCATAAGTGTACAAAAGAGAGAGATTTCATCTCTACACATCAATGGTACAGAGAAGTTCCAGTAAGATAACTACTGGTCCTTTGGTATCTGTTAGGAATCAGGAGCATTCTCGCTGAGAAAGCTGGCAATTCACATTAGAACCCGAAATATGTAGGAATTTGAATGAAACAAAGGTTACTAACAAATGCCAGCACACTTGACTTAATAGCTGGAGGTGATACAGACTTATATGCTCTTCCACACCATGAAGTGTAAAACAGAGAGATTTCATCTATCAACATAAAAATACAGAGAAGTCACAGAAAGATATATACTGCACCCTTTGGAGTCTGATTGAATTCAGGAGGTTCTCGATGTAAAACTGCCTGTTGGCATGAAAGGCATAAAGCAGCAAGCATTTGAAAGAAACAGGGGTTAATAAATAGTGCGAGAAATTATGAGTTAATATCGGTGGGTGATATGGACTTATATCCTTTTGTAATTCATGAAGTGAAAAACATAGAGAGATTTCATCTATGATCAACAAAGTACAGAGAAGTCACAGATTGATATATACTGCACCCTTTGTAGTCTGATTGAATTCAGGAGATTTCTCACTGAAAATACTTCCTTTTGGCCTGAAGGCCTTAATCACGAGGAATTTGAATGAAAAAAAGGGTTAATAAAACACTGCCATTTGGCCTGAAGGCCTTAATCACCAGGATTTGAATGAAAAAACGGTTAATAAAGAGGGAGAAAACATGACTTAATATCTGTCAGGGATATGGACTTATATCCTTTTCTAAACCATGAAATGTAAAGATAGATTACATCTATGATCATCCAAGTACAGAGAAGTCACAGAAAGATATATACTGCAAGCATTGGAGAGTGATGAATTTGGAAGTTTCTCCCTGAAAACACTACCTGTTGGCCTGAAATGCATAAATCAGCAGGAATTTGAATGAAAAAAGGGTTAATAACAAGTGGGAGAAAACATGACTAATATTTGTGGGTGATATGGCCTTATATCCTTTTCTAACACAGGTAATGTAATACATAGAGAGATTTCATCTCTGATCATCAAAGTATAGAGAAGTCACAGAAAGATATATGCTGCACCCTTTGAATTTAATTGAATTCAGGAGGTTTCTCCCTGAAAACATTTCCATTTGGCTTCAAAGACCTATATCAGCAGGAATTTGAATGAAAAAACAGTTAATATCAAGTGGGAGAAATCATAACTTAATATATGTGGGTGATATGGACTTATATCCTTTTCTACCCTACGAAGTGAAAAACAGAGAGAGAGAGACATCATCTATGAACATCAAATTACAGAGAAGTCACAGAAAGATATATATTGCACCTTTTGGAATCTAATTGAATTCACAGGTTTTGAAGGTGGAAACACTTCCAGTTGCCCTGAAAGGTCTTAATCAGCAGGAACTTGAATGAAAAAAGGGTTAATAACAAGTGAGAGAAATCGTAACTTAATCTCGTGGCGTTATGGACCTGTATCCTTTTGTACCCCATGAAGTGTAAAACATAGATTTCATCTATGATCATCAAAGTACATAGAAGTCACAGAATGATATGTACTGCATCGTTTGTAGTCTGATTGAATTCAGGAGGTTTCTCACTGAAGACACTGCCTGTTGGCCTGATAGGCCTAAATCAGCAGGAATTTGAAAGAAAAAAGGGTTAATAACAGGTGGGAGAAATCATGACATAAGATCTGTGGGTGATATGGACTTATATCCTTTTCTACTCCAGGAATTGTAAACCATAGAGAGATTAAATCTATGATCATCAAAGTAAAGACAAATCACAGAACGATATATAATGCAATCCTAGGAGTCTGATTGAATTCAGCATTATCTGCATGAAAACATTGCCTTATTGCATGAAAAGAGTAAATCAGCAGGAATTTGAAAGAAAAAATTTTAATGACATGTCGAGAAATCATGATGTAAGATCTGTGGGAGCTAGGACTTATACCCTTTTCTACTCCATAAAGTGTAAAACATAGAGAGATTTAATCTATAGTCATCAACGTACAGGGATATTCCATAAAGATATAAACTGCACCCTTTGCAGTATGATTGAATTCAGGAGGATTCTCCCTGAAAACACTCCTTTGGCCTGAAAGGTCTTAATCAGCAGGAATTTGAATGAAAAAGGGGGTTAGATCAAGTGGGAGAAATCATGAGTTAAGATCTGTGGGTGATTTGGACTTATAACCCTTCTAAGACATAAAGTGTAGAATATAGATTTCATCTATGATCATCAAAGTACAGACAAGACACAGAAATAAATATACTACACCATTTGGAGTCTAATTGAATTCATGAGGTTTCTGCTGAAAACACTGCCGTTGGCCTGAAAGCCCTGAATCAGCAGGAATTTGAATTAAAAATGGTTAATAACAAGTGGGAGAAATCATGACTTAATATCTGTGGGTGATATGAACTTATATCCTTTTCTACCCCATGAAGTGTAAAACATAGATTTCATCTATGATCATCAAAGCACAGCGAAGTCACAGAAAGATATATACTACAGCCTTTGAATTCTATTTGAATTTAGGAGGTTTCTCCCTGAACACATTCCAGTTGGATTCAAAGGCACCAGTCAGCAGGTATTTTAATGAAAAAATGGTTAATAACAAGTGAGAGAAATCATGACTTAAGAAATGTGGGTGATATAGACTTATATCCTTTTCTACCCCATGAAGTGAAAGACATGAGAGATATCATCTATGAACATCAAATTATAGAGAAGTCACAGAAAGATATATTTTGCACCCTTTGGAGTCTAATTGAATTCAGGGGGTTTCTCCCTGAAAACACTTTCAGTTGGCCTGAAAGGCCTAAATAAGCAGGAATTTGAATGAAAAATGTTAATAACAAGTGGGAGAAATCATGACTTAAGATCTCATGGTGTTATGGACCTATATCCTTTTCTACCCCATGAAGTTTAGAACATAAATTTCATCGATGATAATCAAAGTACACAGAAGTCACAGAATGATATGTACTACACCCTTTGCAGACTGATTGAATTCAGGAGGTTTTTCAATGAAGACACTGCCTGTTGGCCCGAAAAGCCTAAATAAGCAGGAATTTGAATGAAAAAAGGGTTAATAACAGGTGGGAGAAATCATGACTAAAGATATGTGGGTCATATGGACTTATATTCTTTTGTACCCCATGAAGTGTAAAACATAGATTTCATCTATGATCATCAAAGTACAGAGAAGTCACAGCAAGATATATACTGCACCTATTGTAGTCTGATTTAATTTAGGAGGTTTCTCACTGAAGACACTGCCCAGTTGCCTTAAAGGCTTAAATCACCGGAATTTGAAAGAAAAAAGGGTTAATAACAAGTGGGAGAAATCATGACTTAAGATATGTGGGTGATATGAACTTATATCCATTTCTAACCCATGAATTGTAAAAGAGAGTGATATCATCAATGAACATCAAATTATAGAGAAGTCACAGAAAAATATATATTGCACCCTTTGGAGTCTTGAGGTTTCTCCTGAAAACACTTCCAGTTGGCTTGAAAGGTCTGAAGCATCAGGAATTTGAATAAAAAAGATGGCAGAAATCATGAGTTTTTAACTGTGGGTGATATGGGTTATATCCCTTTCTAACACAGGTAATTTAATATATAGAGATTTCATCTATGATCATCAAAGTACAGAGAAGGCACAGAAAGATATATACTGCAACCTTTGGAGTGTGACTAAATCAGGAGGTTTATCCCTGCAAACACTACCTGTTGTCCTCAAAGGCATAAACCAGCAGGAATTTGAATGAAAAAGGGGTTAATAACAAATGGGAGAAAATATGACTTAATATCTGTGGGTGATATGGACTTACATCCTTTTCTAACACAGGTAGTGTAATACATAGAGAGTTTTAATCTATGATCATCAATGTACAGAGAAGAACAGAAAGATATTTACTGCACCCTTTGAAGTCTGATTGAATTCAGGAGGTTTCTCAGTGAATTCAGTGAAGACACTGCACGTTGGTCTGAAAGGCCTAAATGAGCAGGAATTTGAAAGAAAAATGGGTTAATCACATTGGGAGAAATCATGACATAAGACCTATGGGTGATATGGAGTTATATCCTTTCCTACTCCAGGAAGTGTAAACCATAGAGAGATTTCATCTATGATCATCAAAGTCAAGAGAAATCACATAAAGATATATAATGCAATCTTAGGGTCTGATTGAATTCACAAGTTTTCAGAATGAAAACACTGCCTTATGGCCAGAAAGGCATAAAACCGCAGGAATTTGAATGAAAAAAGGATTAATAAAGTGGGAGAAATCAAGAATTAGAATCTCTGGGTGATATGCACTTATATACTTCTCTACACCATGAAGTGTAAAATATAGAGAGATTTCATCTATGATCATCAAATTACAGAGAAGTCTCAGAAAGATATTTACTGCACACTTTTTAGTTTGATTGAAATCAGAGGTTTCTCACGGAAAACAATAACTGTTAACCTGAATGGCCTAAATAAGCAGGAATTTAAATGAAAAATGTTAATAACAAGTGGGTGAAATCATGATTATGAACTGTGGGTGATATGGACTTATATCCATTTCTACCCCATGAATTGTAAAACTTAGATTTCACCTATGATCATCAAAATACAGAGAAGTCACAGAAAGATATATATGCACCCTTTGTAGTCTGATTGAGAACAGGAGGTTTCTCAGACACTGCCTGTTGTTTGAAAGCCCTATATCAGCAAGAATTTGAATGAAAAAAGGGTTTTAACAAGTGGGAGAAATCATGACTAAGTTCTGTGGGTTATATGGACTTATATCCTTTTGTACTCCATGAAGTGTAAAACAGAGAGAGATTTCATCTATAAAATAAAGGTAAGGGAAGATCATAAAGATACATACTGCACCTTTTGGAGTGGGATTGTTTTAGAAGCTTCCTTGCTGAAATCCTGCCTTTGTCTGAAAGGCATTAATCAGCTGGAATTTGAATGAAAAAATTGTAATATCAAGTGGGAGAAATCATGACTTAAGATATGTGGGTGATATGTACTTAATCCTTTTCTACCCCATTAAGTGAAAAACAGAGAAACATATCATCTATGAACATCAAATTATAGAGAAGTCACAGAAAGGTATACACTAAACTATTAGTGTCTGATTGATTTCAGGAGGTTTCTCAATGAAAATAATGTCTGTTGGACTGAAAGTCATAAATCAGCAGGAATTTTAATGAAAAAAATTTAATAACAAGTGGGAGAAATCATGACTAATGATCTGTGGGTGATATGGACTAATATCCTTCTCTGCACCATGTAGTGTAAAACATAGAGAGATTTCATCTATGATCAACAAAGTACAGAGAAGTCCCAGAAAGATACACACTGCAGTATTTGAGTCTGATTGAATTCAAGAGGTTTCTTGCTGAAAACACTGCCTGTTGGCCTGAAAGGCCTTAATTAGCAGGAATTTGATTGAAAAAACTGTGAATAACAGGTGGGAGAAATTATGACTCAATATCTGTGAGTGATATGGACTTATATCATTTTCTACCACAACAAATGTAAAATATAAGTTCATCTATGATCATCAAAGTACAGAGAAGTCACAGAATGATATACACTGCATCCCCTGGAGTCTGATTGAATTCAGTAGGTTTCTCTCTGAAAAAACTTCCAGTTGGCCTGAAAGACCTAAATCAGAAGGAATTTGAATGAAAAAAGGGTTTAATAACAAGTGGGAGAAATCATGACTTAAGATATGTGGGTGATATGGACTTATATCATATTCTACACCATGAAGTGTAAAACATAGAGAGATTTCACCTATGATCATTAAAGAGAAGTCTCAGAATGAAATATAATGCAATCTTAAAAGTCTGAATGAATTCAGGATTTTCTGCCTGAAAACACTGCCTTATGGCCTGAAAGGCCTAAATCAACAGGAATTTGAATGAAAAAAGATTTAATAACAAGTGGGACAAATTGGCTAAAGGGTTTGGGAAGGAACCCAACTGGAGTTAATGGAGCCCATCCCAAAGTCCGGAGAGTGGACTGAGGCTCTCACGGACAAAAGAGTCAGCTGCAAAGGGGACTCCAACCCTGCTGAGAGGAGCAGCTAGCCCACCAGCACCTGG
>PVHY01029400.1:0-14323 GCA_004024945.1 Uropsilus gracilis | reverse complement strand
AAAAAAAAAAAAAAAGAAAAGAAAAGAAAAAAAATTGTTAAAAAGAGAGGAATAAGTCCCATGAAGAAAAATTGCTCTTTGCTGAAACCTTCCAAATGCCAGGCCGGGCACGGTGGCTCGTGCCTGTAAGCTTCAGCTTAAGAAGCAGCCGGGGCTAGGGATCACGGTTCAAGTCCCGCCTGGGGCCCGGAGCGAGATTTAATTCCAAAAAATAGCTGGGCGTGGTGGTGCACACCTGTAATCCCAGCTACCTGGGGAGCTGAGGCTGGGGGTTGCTTGAGTCTGTGTTACCCTGGGCAACGAGAGCCTGCGGTTCCACGGGCAAAAATAGCAAGACCTAGTCTCAAAAAAAACAAATGCCATATATCAGGGAAAAGGGTATGAAATTTCTTGGTATGAGACCTGCTTTGTTCATTTATGAAGCGGGACTGTATTCAGCTGTCTCCTCTTGTCAGTGGTATTCAGTCCTTAAGAAAGTCAAGTGTGGGTGAAATGAGCGGCTTGTCTGGTGTGGGCAGGGTGCTTTGTACTGACCGGGTTTTTCTTTCTCTTTTAAAGCCAAGCAGATGCCAGTGGAGATGTCCAGGTCAGTAAACATGGTGGGGCGGCTGCTCTGTAGGTGTGGACATGCTTGTCTGTAGGAGCCTTTGGACCCTGGAGAACTAACTGTCAGTGGTTCTTGGACAGTTCCAACGAAACAAGAGCCTTGGTGTGAAGAGTGTAGAGCTGCATGAGTGAATGAATGCGTGTGTGTCCGTGTGTATTTTTGTCTTGGTGGAAGGTGGCCAGCTCTTCTTTCATGGGAAGGAATGGCTTTCCTCTGAGGTCACATCCTACTTACACTGCTCACTTGTGAATTCCCCTTTTTCTTACGAAATGATAATGGTAGCAGATGAAGTTGTAAAAATGTACTTGGCCAGACTGAATTGGTCTGAGCAAATGGTTCTGCTCTTTTTGTTGTTTCTTGAAACACCAAATCCAAAAGTATGGCTGTTTCCCCAGAGACCCGGTAGTGGGGGGTGGGGGAATTTAGAGGGCTGGGGTTGGCCTGAGAAAGGGCTCCTTTGGCTCCAACACTAAAACAGCAAGCAGTTTTTGTTGGGCGGCACTATTTAAGTAGCTGGGATTTGGAGCCAGCCCAAATGTCATTGATCATTGGTGCAGTCCACACTGTGGGATACAATTTGGCCATAAGATGAAATGCAACCATTTGCAGCAAACTGGGGTTCCAGGGAATGGTGTGCAGTAGACGACAAATAGTGGACAATAGAGAACAAATGCCCAGGATAGATAGTGAACGTTTGACCAAGTGAGATGCTCATAAAAACTAGTGGACATTGGGACGGGGAAGAAAAAAAAACTAGTGGACATTAACACATGAATTGAGGGCTCTGAGGATAAGGGGGCTGGACTGAGTGAGGGAGGGAGAAAGGGTGAGGGGATATAAAGGAAAATAATGGGGAGAGGGGAATGAAATGCTTGTTATAAAGAATGGTCTTGTCAAATATCCTTGCAGTTGAAAACATTTGTTTTCCAAATGAGAGGGTGGCTTTTCTGGGTTTGGAAACTCTCCCTGGTTTTGCATGATCTGTCCTTGATTATTTTGTTGGTTTGGCATTAAAGGCAAAAAAAGAAGTGATTTTTTTCTTCTCGATTTCCTTTTAAGGCCAGCAGTGCCACTTCTGAGCTCCAATAATGACAAGGTGACAGATCCCAACATTGACACCAACAGACATTACGGTAAGTCCTGGCTTCTCCCAGCTGCCGACTTTCCCCAGCTCCCTGCATACTCCCTCCTGTGGGGTCCAAGTTGGAAGGGAAGCCCTGGCTTCCAGTCCCGGGCACCTAATCTAATCAGCTGGTGAGCTAATAAGCAAAACAAAGACCTAAGAAGAAAGACAGAACATTCTCCTCTCTTCTCACTGCCTTCTAAACATCCTGGGAACGAAAAGTGGAGGGTCATGGAAATGCTGTGAAAATAACCTTTCAGTCCTTGAATTATTTTCAGTCCTAGAATATTGCCCAGGTCATTCTCTGTAAGAGACCAGAGATGAAGTGGAGGTGTTGGTGAAATAACTACTCAGGTGAAATTCTTTATCAACAAGACAGTTTTATTTCAGACCTGCTGTGACAGGAGGCCAGTTTTTTTTTTTTGTTTTTTTGAGACTAGGTCTCGCTATTTTTGCCCATAGAACTGCAGGCTCACATTGCCCTGGGTACCACAGACTCAAGCAATCCCCAGCCTCAGCTTCCCAGGTAGCTGGGATTATAGGCGCGTGCCAACACACCCAGCTATTTTTTTTGGAACTTAAATCTCACTATGTTGCCCCAGACGGGACTCGAACGGCAATCCCCAGTCCCAGCCATGCTCCATACGCTGTTGCTTACAGGCACGTGCCACCGTGCCCAGCAGGAGGCCAATTTAAATATTTCATTATTACCAGAGGGACTGAAAAAAAAAAAAAGGTCATAGTAAAGGACCACTTGGTGGAAATGCTCAACTCTAGCTTCAGCCACTTAGGTTTCCGGTTAGCCCCAGTCAGGATATAGGAAAATGGTTCATCTTTTAGCAAGGAGGCTAGCTTCTGGTGAGGGGGCAGTCGAGGAGGATAATTACATCACATAGAATGTTCTGTCCCAGACCAGATTTGGGACAGTTTTCTTTCTTTGGGAGTAGATTGTCCACAGTCCACAGTTTTTTCTATTTTTGTGACAGTATCTCACAAAATAAGAGCATTTTAGGCTGTGCCTTTAGTGAGGTACCCTTGAGAATTGTGTCTTAAGAACTGGATAGTTTTTATATATCATATATATCATATTATATATCATATCATGAACTCTCAAACTGTAGAGTAAAACATTTGTCATCAAAGAGGTGATGTACAAATAAAGAGGAAAAAAGCTGACATAGTTGAGATACTGGATTCAGAAAGAGTGGTGAATTTGTAGCAAGAGGCAACTGAGTGGTATAGAAAAAATAGTCACTTGTGATAGAGTTGTATTATTTATACATCAATACAGAGATACTTTAGATGTTGATAGGGACTTATCTTAAAAGTGTATTTCCACTTTAATTTCCAACATGCAGGTAATGCTCATATTGTTTCTGCTTGGATTTCTGTTTATGTATTTTAGTAGTCATAATAGTAAGTTCACACACATCATGGAAGCCATGCATTTATCAGGAATAGTATTTACAACACTTTCACTCATTCTTTTTTTTAATACTAAATTATTATTTACCATAAATCCCAAATTAACTATTTTATCTGTCAATCCTGGTCAAGTAGTCATTTGCTTTTCCTTTTTTGTACTCTCAAGTTTTTTTATTTTATCTTTTTAATTGATTGTCAATCATTCTTTTTAATAAAGAACACATAATAAAAAAGGCTGAAAAGTGCTGCACACTGAGGTGGCAACCTGGCATGTCTGTTGATTATTTAAACCTTTCTCAGTTCCCTGGCTGGGCAAGGAACTTCTTTCCCAGTGTCCTTCATGCTTGTGGATACTGGCTCATTCCTTCTAGAATTAAGTTTATTTTTCAGTGAACTTATTCAAAGTGAACATTTCTGAATTCTGAACACTTCCACGATGGAACCATCCCTTCTATGACGGGGTGGATACCCTACTGGTGGGTCAGATGGAACTCCAGGGAAGCAGGGGCCACCCAGAACTACCCTGTTTGTTGCCAGCCCCACAGGGGAGAAATTTGACTTAACTTTCTGCATTAGCAGCCCTGACTTTTTAAACAGTTTATATAGGAAACTAGAATGTTCACGGTCATGTGTTCTAATTGTTATTTTTCAACTAGGTTACAATGACGATGTTGCAAACCATGCCAGGAAATCAATAAATGAAAATAAAGGTAATTATCTCATTATGTTTTAATTTTTTACTGGAAATCTTTACCAAAGAAAGATTATGAGGAAAAGAACCAAAACTTTAATTTTTTTAAAAAATTAAATTACATATATATATTTTTTTAACATCGTCATCTACTCCGAGGGTCTCCCACCACCATGTCACCTGTGAACCATCATCTTAATCTCTTGTGGTTGTTACTCCCAAAATTTCACTGGAGCTCCCTCTCCCTCCCTGGCTGCATGCTTCAGTTCCACTGTCCTATTGTTAGTTTTAACTTTCTCTTGTCCTTTTCTTTGTTTTCTCTATATCCCACATAGAAGTAAAAGCACCTGGTGTTTCTCTTAAGAAAACTCTTAAGGCCTGTGCCTAGCTCTCTTAGCCACTCTGTCACTGGGTGATGCATAGAATGGAGACGAATTGCTGCTTTCTCTAAAATGTTCATAATGAGGCAAGGATCCTCAATTCTAATAGAAAATAACAGTGTTCTACTCCAAACGGAACTTCCTCATTGAGAAGGTACTACTGCATAAAATAGGAAGAGTTCCTGTCTCATAGAGAGTAGAGACAGAGGTTTTGTTTTTTTTTTGAGACTAGGTCTCGCTATTTTTGCCCATGGAACTGTAGGCTCACATTGCCCGGGGTACCACAGACTCAAGCAGGAATTACAGGTATGCACCACCACGCCCAGCTATTTTGGAACTAGGTCTCGCTATGGGCCCCAGGCAGGACTCGAACCGCGATCCCTAGCCCCGGCTGCTTCATAGGCTGAAGCTTACAGGCATGAGCCACGGTGCCCAGCCTAGAGGTATTTTTTTTAAAACAGCATCAGCCAAGTGTGATGGCACACGCTTATAATCCAAGTGCTGGGAGGCAAGAGGCCTGGGATCACTTGAGTTCATGGTTTAGAGACTACCCCGGGCAACATAGTGAGACCTGGACTCGAAAAAGCATCTGGGCACAGTGGCGGGCACTTGTATTCCCAGCTAACTGGGAGGCTGAGGGTAGGGATCGCTTGAGTCCGTGGGATCGGGATTACCCCAGGCATAGTGAGACTTAGTCTCAAAAAATAAATGAAAAAACAGCATCAATCACACATCATCATCACGTTAGTACACGTTATGTTTACACCCTGTGCTATGTCATAATAGCGTGAGAAAACTGAGGGTGTTGGGGGTTGGGGGAGGGGAAAGTGCAGGGTCCTTCAAAGATAGTAGTCTTTTTCTTTCAAAGGTCACTGAATGCTTGGGTTTATATTTAAGATACCACTTACAGATATTTTGTAGCTACTAAATAGTCAATAAAAATGAAAGGTGCATCATAAAAAATAAAGTTTTAAAGACAATGTGGAGAGTTTGCTTCTGCCTACAGCTCTGAAGGATTTAGGCCACATCATTTTCCCCTGGGACTGCCATCTTGGGCTCCAAAGCCCAGGGATTCTCCAGACACCTGTGTGCCCCTGACTGTCAGTGGCTATTTTAGTTGCTGTTGAGAAACTCCAGTTCTTGAGAACTTCGAAAACAAAGCAATAATATTATTTTGCACTGAAAATAATGTATTGATCCAATGACAATGTCTCTGTCATACCTGACAGCTCTCCTCAGAATTTCTAGGCAGGTGCCTCCTACTCTTGACTGCCATGATGGAAGCTGGCTGTTTTCTGTTTTATTGACCTTTTGCAGAGCCCCTGTGGAAACAACAGGGACCCAGGTTGGGGGTGGGGTGGGGACAGGTCTGTTCCCCAACTATGGGGTACAGGAGTCAGGGCAACCCCCCCAGCCTGAGGTTTCCCACAGGTCGGCCTGTGTCTGGCTCCCCCTGGAAATATGGAATACTTGAGTCCTCTGAGTAGAAATCACTGATGTGGTCTGAGGTTCCTATGAAAACCTTGTCTAATGGCCGGGCACTGTGGAGCATGCCTGTAAGCGGCAGCCTAGGAAGCTGCGGCAGGGACCGGGGATCACAGTTCAAGTCCCATCCAGGGAAACATAGCGAGACCTAGCTCCAAAAAAATAGCTGGGCATGGTGGCGTGCACCTGTAATCCTATCTACCTGGGAGGCTGAGGCTGGGGATCACTTGAGTCTGTGGTACCCCAGAAGCCTGCATTCCACAGGTAAAAATGAGACCTAATCTCAAAAAAAAAAAAAGAAATACTTGTTATGAGCCAGGCGTGGTGGCACATGCCTGTAATCCCAGCTACCTGGGAAGCTGAGGCTGGGGATTGCTTGAGTCTGTGGTACCCCAGGCAACATGAGTCTGTGGTTCCATGGGCAAAAATAGCGAGACTTAGTCTCAAAAAAAAAAAAAAGAAAAGAAAAGCCCTGTCTAACCCCGGGGCACTGTGCTTCTTTCGAGCAGAGCCTCCGACCATGGATGTGGAGTACACGGAAGTGCAGGTGACCTCCCCGGAGCCTTGCCGAGGTAAACGCACTGCCCCTGCCCACGGGTCCTCTAAGCTTTGCTCTGCTCTCCGGGTCGTGCCCTTGGGTGGCGTGCGCCATGGCCCAGGGGCAAGAATCCGGCCACCCCTGGTAGTCTGAAGGGAGGAAATCAGCTGACAGACCCCTGGGACATACCCCAGGCAGGCGATATGACCCCCGCCCAGGCTGGAAGGCATATGAGTTCATTAATTTTGGCTCACTTTGCCACCAGTGATGGGTGTGTGTTTGAGGGGTCACTCAGTGCCAGGCTAAGTGCCAGGAAATGTGTTAGGGTGGGGGTGGTCAGCTTCCCTTCTGAGCATTTGGACTTTCTTCTAGAGCTCCATCTCTTGTCCAAATCCTAGTTTTGCGAAAAGGCATAAATGTTCTTTGCAGTCTGAGCTTCTGTTCCTAAAATGCTTGTTTCAAGGAGCAAGGCGTTTGCTACTTAGAGGGATGCTTTAGGGGAAGGAATTTGGAAGCAGAGAAACCCTTGTGATGTAAACAGTGTCTTTTCACACGCTGAGCTGTGTGTGTGTGTGTGTGTGTGTGTGTGTGTGTGTGTGGTGTCTCAAGGGTCTGCTGCTCTGAGCCCCTGGGTCTAGTTGGGGAGACTCCCCCAGCCATAGGCTGGTCCCAGTAGATGATAGCATCAACCTCGGCTGACCCCAGAGGTTCTGCCCACTCCAAGGAAGAGCTGCCCAGCACCTTCCTAGCCTGCCGGCGAGTGTGCCAGGCTGCTGCTACGCATCCCTGTCCCTGGTTAGGGTGAGGACAGGCAAGTCTGAGATGGCTTCTGAGCCAGGCTGTGTGACAGGAGCCATGTGGCCGTGCCACCCTCTTGTCACCCCTGCCCCATGATCTGGGAGGAACTTGGATTCCTTCCTTCTTCCCCTGCTTGAGTCCTGGGGTCCCTGCCAGAAGGTGGGGGCACAGATTCCTGCAGGCCTGAGTGTGGGGACAGTCCCTAGGCTGTGTGCAACGGGAAGGGGTACCATTTGCTGCCATCTGAAAGGCCCCTGTGGGGGGGTGTGCCCATCTGTCCCCGATGCCACTGCCTACTAGAGACTGGCCGTGGGAGGTGCGGGTGCGGTAGGCCTGCCGGTCTCTGCCTCTGTGTTTCACTGTAACTCAGACCACTTGTCAAATTAACAAATGAGGGGCTGTGAGGGATCAATTCCTGCCAAGCCACGACTGTACCTGTGGGCCCCTCGTGGAAGGGTACCCACAGGGGCGCCAGGCGAACAAGGAACCAAGAACTAAATATGCATGCGGGGTCGCCACAAGTGTTCAGGACAGGGGTGATGAGAGGGTAGGAAAGGGGGTCTCTGCTGGCTTGGGTGGTTCTAGAAGGTTTGAGCTGGCACCCAGAAACCACTGAGAAGGTAGCCCCCCAAGAGCTTAGGAGGACCCAAAAAACAGGAAGCCCAGTGTGGAGCCACCGCAAGGGAAACGGGTGAATTCTAGATGTATGTTGGAACACATCATAGCCTTGCATGAAAAACTCGGGGACTAGGAAGGGGAGACACGGTTACTACTTCTTGACTGAGCAACTGGGAGGCACAGGCTGGGGGACGATCTGGTTCCCAGAGAAACCTGCTGGGAGTCCAGTGCTTAGAACTGGCAGTGAGGATGGGAGCCCATAGCCCTTCCCTGGCCCAGTTTACCTTCTACCCCCTGTTCCCAGACTCCTCCCTGGGCCAGCAGCTTGCTTCCTTTAAAGGAACTGCGGGCTTGAGGAGAGCGATACCGACTCCCCTTAAGGTGAGGTCTGTTTCCAGGTGACGGAATGCCCCAAAGTCAGAAACCTGGCTGGGCTTAAGAGACCAAGAACTCTATTGCCTGATAAGCAGTGGAGTAGGAAGAGCTCTTCCAAAAAGGTGAAACGCCTTCTCGCAGAGCTTCAGGAGGGGGACTGGTCTCCCCTTTGCGCTCCCCGGCTTGGGGTAGAGTCTGGATGGTCACGTGCAGGAGGTCCCCTCATCACTGTGTACTAGGCACATATCCCTCCCTTCAAGGCCCTCAGCTGCCATCTTGGGAGTGACCAGTTGGGTCCACTTCACCCAGCAAAGGCACAGCTTGGTGCACATAGTCTAGCTCACAGCTGCAAAACCCCACCTCTGGCTTATTCTGTTCCTCATCTTGCGGGGCACAGGGCAGTTCGTACTGTATCGATGTGCCTGTGCTTTCAAAAGGACAACTGTGGCGAGAACAGCACTGCCCAGAGAGTTTGAAGGTGTGTGGGAAAATACCACTGTGCTCCAGACCCCCCAAGCCCTCTGAGCGCCTAAGCACACAGACACCTGACTCTGACAGGGAGGATCTGGGACCCTCTGCCACCCCCGTGCCCAGGCCCAGTCCTGATGCTTCTGCTGGCTGGGGTTCTGGACCTGATGCCTGAGGGTAAGGAAGCTGAAGCAGAAGCATGGAACCGGAACCCTTTTTGTTCAACTTTGGGACTATTTCTGCGTTTCTGGGTTCCTTCTTCTTGTGAGGAAGGGAGAGGGTTGATGGACTCCTCAGAGGTGAAGAGGCAGCGTGTTTTCCCCCCGTGCAGCTGCTGGGGTGCAGCTATGCAGATCCTCACCTCTTCCCAGTTTGCACAGAGGCACCATGTGGGCCTTGCGAAGAGCTGAAATCAATAACCCTTGGTCAGTGATGGTGAGTTTCTAGGGGATTCCAGGTGGGTTTTCTGGACCATCTCTTGGCAGCTGAGGGACCTTGGGGAAAGGCGGGCCCCGCCCGTGAACCCCTCCTCCTGCTTTCTGGGGATGGGACATCACTAGGTGAGGAAAGGCCTTGCACGTCCAAAGCCAGTGATGAGCGAACTTGACCTGGTTTCAGCAGCCCAGCCCTGTCTTCAGGGCCTCCTTCCAGAACCGTGGAGGTGGAGGAGGGGCAGGGGGCCACGTCCAGCGCTAACCCTGCCTGGAGGCTGACCAAGTGGTCTCTGGGGGGGTGGAGGAAGGGCAGGAAGGAACTGCGGAGCCGGTGTGCTGCATGCGCGCTCGCAGTAATTGCTGGGAAAACCCCTGATGTCGAAACCCACTGGCTCTCTGTTCATGGAGAAAAACAGAAGCCAAAATAGAGCTCTGTCCGGAAACACCCTGACAGCTGAGACAAATGGCCTGCCAGCCTGCTTTAGTCGTTAGCAGGCAACTTCTGTGCAGGAGCAGCAAGCCACGCAGGAGATAGCGATGCGCCTCGGACCTCCACCCGCCCCAGCTGAGCTGGGCAGAGCCAGGAGGCTGCTGGGGAACCTCCAGCAACTGAACCCCTGCTGCTCAGCCACCAAGCGGCAACCAGCCCGCTGGCCTGGCTGACGCGTGCTCGTGCCATGACAGTGCGCTCGTCTCATGACAGCGTCCCCAGGGCACCGGGGTAGTCAGCGGCCACCCCTTACATGCAGGTGGGCAGGGAGTTCATGAGGGTCTCCAACCCCCAGACACGGGCCTCAGGCCCTGAGTCTATTCTTCCCCCACTGCTCCCACCTGCCACGGCGGTTGGGGCTGGGTCAGAGACTGAGCCGGCAGAGACCCCAGTCCCTGCTGTGAGGTATTTATAGCAGTGTTGTTAGCACCCGGGCCGTGCCTTTTTCCTCCACTGCCCTGCGGCCCACGGTGGTGTTAGGATGGCACTGCACGAATGACTTACCCAGACTCCACTGAGCAGAGTCCCGGGGGGGGGGCGGTGAGGTGAGGTCTATCCCCCTGTAGATATGGGGATCCCTGAACTTCCCTCCACACCCCCAATCTGATGCTGTGGAGGGAGCGTTGAGGGGTGTGGGCCTCTCAGAGAAGGCAGGTTCCCCCAAGCCCTGTTCTCTCAGCCACGCTGTTGAGTGCCAGCTCCCCCTCCGTGCCCTTGGGGAGTCACCACAACGCCTTCTGCAAGACCCCAACCTCGCCGAGCACCCCACGTTCTGCCGTCGGGACCAGTACTAGGCTTCAGGTCCTGACACGGGAACGACCGCTGTGCAGTGTGTGGTGAATGGCTGCGGTTTTAATCCTCATACCCAGACCTCAGGCATCAGGCTGACGAGGTCAAGAGCTTCCTGGGGGGCGGGGTCTGAGCCAGAGAAGGTGCAGGGACGAGGTGCCTTCCCTGTCCGCTCAAACCTTTCTGGGTGTCCCAGGGAGCTGTGCCAGGCCTGCGCTTGTGGGCACAGACACCAGTGCGGCCCTGGAGTTCTGGATCCAGGGCGACAAAAAATGTCCACATGTCATGGGCACATGTCCCTGAATTGCTGAGTCAGCACAGGGGGGCTATGGCACTGCCCAGAGCACAGGGACGGGGAAGTGGAGGGGTCTCCATGCTTGAGCTCATCCTGGGGCGGGAAGATGAGCAGGAATGGGGCCCAGGAGAAGGGCCTTGCAGGAAGCAGAGGTGCGTGCACAGGTTGGGGGAGGTGCTGGCCTTGGAGCTGTGAGTGGAGGGCATCTGGTGCAGGTAGAGTCAGGGCAAGCCCCGGCCTTCTGTGCCGAGGGAAGATGCCCCTTACCCTGCAGTGCTGACTGCGTTGGCAGGTAGCTTCCTGCCCTGCCTGGAGCGGCTCCCTGGGCTGTAGGAAATGGCCGAGCACGTGGCTGCAGGGGTCTTTCTACGAGGCTTCCTGGCCCTTAAGGAGCTGAGAGGCGAGGGAAGCGGAGGCTCCCATCTGCTTCCGTGTGTGCGTGTGTGTGTCTGTGTGCGCGTGTACACACTGGGATGTGTGCTCATACACAGTGTGTCTGTGGTGCATGTAAACATCCTGGGAGTGTGTGGACACGGCCTGTGTGTGGACATCACCTCCAGCTCTTTGGAAGCGCCCCGTCACCAGCCTTTGGGTCTCGTCTGGTGTCATCCATCGCCTGGGTGGGTCTCCTGTTTTGAAAGGCTCTAGAACAGGGAATGCCAGCCCTGTTGGTGCATTAGCATCCGCTGCAGTACTCTTAACAAGACCCCAGCAATGCCAAGATGCGCCCCAGAGCACTTCCTTCAGAATGGGCAGTGGGTCCCAGGTGTTGGCGTCTGAAACCCGCTGGCCCAGCTCTCTGGGTTTGGAAGCGGTTCTCAGTTCCCCCTGATCCTACGTCATCGATCAAACCCAGGCTCTGCCCAGACTCAGGTGGCAGCAAGGGTGGCCCAGCATCCTGGGAGGGGCTGGCAGGACAGCTGCTGGGCAGAGGGCAGGGAGAGAGGGGACGGTGTCTGGCAGAGGTGCAGCCCTCCACCTGCAGCCCCTGCAGGTCAGGGGGGCTCAGGTTTCCAGGCAGCGAGTGAAGCTGAGTAGACTTCAAAAGCCAGGAAATGCCTGGATTTGGGAGCGACAGTGTTTCCAGGCTCCTGAAGACAGGTACTGGTGGGGTGGCTGGCGGAGCTCAGCCTGGTGGGGGCGCTCTCCTTCAGCAGTGGGAGGCCAGTGCCTGGGGCTGCCGTTGACCTGGGCCTGTCCCTCCCCAGGTCTGGAGACGAAGGGCACGGAGACGGTGTACAGCGAAATCCGGAAAGCTGACCCTGGTGAGTGCAGGGCCCTTAGCCTGATCCCCAGAGTCACGGGGCCTTGGGAGTGGGCGCACAGGAAGCCAGAAAGGGGCGCTAACCTCTGCCAGCGCTGACTCTCCTACCGCCCCTGTGAGCAGCCCTGGGCCAGACACACTGTCCACTCTCTGTGCTCGCAGACTCCGCCACCAGCCACACAAACAGAACCTCATATGTTTGTAGCCGACTTGCGGGGCGCTGGGCCAGAGCACATACTAGCACCCCATGTGCCTCAGGGTTCTGGGTGAACGGTTGGACCCCCGAGCAGCAGTGTGATCTGGCCTGTTGTCAGGTGCCACCCGAGAGCCTGATCTGACACCCCCACGGGTCCTGGCACACTGGGGCTCCCAGAGGCTTAGCCAGAGCCGTGCCTGAAGGTGCACAGCCTTCCAGGAACACACTGACTGCAGGGAGAGGCTGCAGACCCGCTCCCATTGCCTCTGGTCTCGGCCTAGCCCCCTTCCTAGGCCCCATCATTTGCTGAGCTCAGAGCCCAAGTAGCTGTGGAACTGGGGGACACCCCACAGTCCTGTCTTTAATTATTGTCATTCATTCTGATGACGTCATTCATTCATTCTGATGGCATTCATTCTGATGAAAATCTTGGACGACTTTTAAATTCTGGAGATAAGTTACAGCTCAAAAGATACAACATTTGAGGGAAATACTTGTGTTGATTTCTCACTTGGCGCAACGGGCCACCATTTTTGATTCTTGGAAGGGAACAGTTCAAGTGCTTGAACTTCTTGAGGATGGGCTGGGAACTATGGTTAAGCTTGGCTACTCCAAGCTCGGTCAGTAGCCTGGCCCAGGCCATGGCTTCAGGATCTCCAGAATCTGAACCCCAACGAGCTCCCAGATGCTTCTGATGGAGCCAGTGTTGAGAACTCCCTTATCTGAAGAACCCACTTTTTATCTGAAACAGGTATCGCTCCTGAATGTTTTTAATGGTGTTTTCATAAAAAGAGCAGAGGTATGATACCCTGTGGGACCCCCCCCCCCACTGCCTGAATGATGCTGGAAATTTCCCCATTTCCAGGGGAACTTTTGACATAAGTAGTATCTCATTTACATTCTCTAGTCAGAGCTGGGAAAATGCAGACTGGGATGCAAATGGGCTTCCTCTGTTCTTCTAGAATAGCATGCAGCTGAAGGTCAGTAGGGCTCGCAGTCCAACTGTCCAGCCAGTGCCCCTTCTGCTGTTCACATGGCCCCTGCAACCTCCACCTATGCTCTGGGTCTGCAGAAGCTGAGTGCTCCGTGGTCCGTGTTAGCAGTAACTCAGCCCCCACACGAACCCCTTACACTGAAGCCAACTCAGCAACTCTCCCAGTTCTTGTCTTCAGCAGAGAAGAGTTCAGGACTGAGACCCGAGTTACAGTAAAGCACGAGGTTTCCTGATAGCTAAGGGGAAGGACAGGAACATCTCCAGGTGGAGAGAGGTCCTAGTTGGCCGCCGCCAAGGGACTGAAAGTGGGAGGTTATGTGGATATAGCGGGCAAGAAGTGGGGGTTCCACTATTGGGTGTCTCGGAGACATGGAGACAGTGTTGGTGTCCCCAACACTGGTTGGGGTCCACAGGGTCTTCTAGGTGACTGAGGAGTTTCCGCTGAGTTTCCACATTACATTACCTGCCCTGTCTTTCTGGGACCACTTTGGTCTGTGGTGTTGTGTTGGTGTTCTGAACACTCCATTTCTAATTGGGTTTGGGGGGGCACCCTTCTGGTCCCATGACTGTTCCTCAATCAGACTGATAAATGGACTTAGGGCACCTGGGCTTGGGGGAGAGAGGCGCCCTCCTGCTTTCTACTGATTGTTTAGATTGATAAAGGGGCTTGGGGCACCTAACTGACAACCTGTTCCCATTTCCTAACGTCTTCATGCAAAGCTACTGAGACACAGAGAGGTTAAGACTTGCCCAAGGCCACACAGCAAGCAGGTCCCCAGAACTGACCCACGGAGACAGATCAAGCTCCTGATCCTTTGGTTTTTTAGGAAAGGGAAGCTAGTGTAGCCTGGGGGTTGCAGGGACCCCCATACAGGAGGCAGTCCCCTCCCCCCAGCCCCAGAGCTCTGGGTCTGTGATTACCTGAGCTTCCATGAAGGTCCTGTGCCAGCTGGTCTAGGTCACGCCCAGCGGCATTTGTGTTGACAGAAAAAGGGAAAGGGGTTTCCTGGGGCAGGCACATATGCCCAGGCACTGAAGGAGTCAGGTTTGGGTGGGTCCATCTCAGCACCCACATGCCAGCTTCTTTGAAGTCATGGAAAGTTCAGGGAGAGGGATTTCGGGCACTCCTCATTCCCAGAAGTCTCTGTCCTTTGTCACAAGAGGAGCTCCAGAGAGACTTCTCTGATTCTCATTTGCCTCCAGCTCAGAGTCATCCTTATGTCAAAGTCGGGATGGCCTCTTCTGACGTCCTCCATCGGCTGTAAGCCTCCTGGTTGAGTGGACGCCCTTCGGATTCCCAGGCTAGTCCTTGGTGTGAGCGTCCTCAGTCTGCCTGCTGGAACCTGGCCGCTC
>PVHY01029399.1:0-14322 GCA_004024945.1 Uropsilus gracilis | reverse complement strand
AATTTTTTTTTTTTTTTTTTTTTTTTGAGACTAGGTCTTGCTATCTTTGCTCGTGGAACCAGAGGCTCATGTTGCCCAGGGTACCACAGACTCAAGCAATCCCAGCCTCAGCTTCCCAGATAGCTGGGATTACAGGCACATGTCACCACGCCCAGCTATTTTGGGGGGACTAGGTCTCTCTGTGTTGCCCCAGACGGCACTCAAACCACAATCCCCAGACCCAGCTTCAACTCCATAAGCTGTAGTTTACAGGCACACGCCACCATGCTTGACTCTCTGGTAAATCATTTCTACTATTCTTTCCAAGATGCTAATTCTTTCCAAATTAACAGACATTAATCAAGCTCTCTGTGCCACTCAAGTTTTCCTCACTATCCACTATCCCCTAAATGTTAACTCCCATTCCTTCCAGTCCAGAACTAGACTTCCTGAGAAGTTAAGCTTGAAAAATGCTGAATTGTTTTCTATCTCAACCTTTCAAGAGGGAATAATTATGACATACTTATAATACCACTGGAAAACCTTGGCAATCCCTGTTCTTTTTGATAATTTTAAGGCCTAGAACCATTGAAATTTACAGGTTCACATCTTTCTCCTAAAATGAAAGAAATGGAGGAAGCCCCAAACTTTGGTGCAACCCTAAAATTTTTTTTTTTTTCAGTCTATAACAACACTAAACTTTCTTATTCCGCTCCTTGACATATTTAAGAGAAGACTATCCAATCTCTTTTCCTAGTCTAGTTAGTTTTGAAATTCTGGTTTAATATGTCTCAGAAGAGAAGAGAATGTAAGATGATATTTCAGCATCCTTAAAAGATCTTTTTCTCTAGAAGACCCCTAAGAACATTGTTAAATGACACATATTGCATATTTTCTTGCTCCAGAAATATCCAGCAGGAAAGTCCTTAGAGACACATGATTTGAGGGAAAATCCACAATTGTTCCAGTATATACTTTTGATATTTCTCAGTGACCTTCTGAACATCAAAATGAAAAGTTTTTCATGTTCCTTTGTCACCCATTTTGGACTCCCTTTTTTAGTTCTTTTACAGTTTAGTAGAACTAGAGAGATCAATAGTGGATGGAATGGGAGAAGCACAATCATTCATCTCCCAGTTTCAGTTCCTTGTGAAATGAATATTCAAACCTTATGGCAAATGAAGTCAAGTCAGAGTTGAAGAGACATGTTGCCTTTTTTGCAGTTTCTCGGGTGTGGTAAGCCCAGTACACGGTGCAGATAGGTGTAATATAAGGCTGTGGGTTCTGTTTTTCTGAATAATCACAATCCAGTAGGCTTGCAGAAATGCATAGAAAATTTGTGAACAACACCTCATTTCTTCTTGCCAAGGGTGAACTGAAGTATTCACACAAAACATCTCAAGTGAGAAGTTTTAACTGTGTTCACTACCCCTCTCCCCAGCCTCCTTCACCACAGGTCCTGGTCAACAAATACACAGATTTGGAGCCTCATTTCTCCCGGCTCTGGTCTAAAGGCACAATGAGATGCCTTTTTGAAGACAATCAGTTTATATCCTTTTCACTTGTATGATGTCATAAGCAAAGTGCTTATCTCAATCTGTTCCATGCAAAGCTCACTGCTGCTTTAAATCACCTATTTTCTGGTTCAAGGGGGTTGTGTGGCTGGTGACTGAGCTTCGGTAACTAGAAGAGTTCTAAGATCCTGACTCCTAGGAAAGCATGGGAGCCAAGTCCACTCTAATTCAGACAGTTTGGAAGGCTCTGCTCTGGCTGGGGATCATGCTGGAAGTAGTTTCGGCTTTGGTCAGGGTAGCGTGGTGGACTTTCTTTGGTTCAGAACCTCTCACCTCTGGCCCCACTATGCTGTATGCATGGGTGGCCAGCCCTGGCTGGGCTGCTGCTTCAGTTGACAGTGTCCGTTGACTGCGTGAGGCACTATTTGCTGTGGAGCGAGTGGAGGAAGAACCAGAGCGTGAACTCCGAGAGCCTGAGGAAGAGGAACTAGGTTTCACCAAGCGGGCTTTTGGGGCTTCAGCATCTTCTCTGAAGAGAGGAAAAAAAAAAACAAATTTTAATACTGGCAGGACTGGAATACTTTCTACCATGGCTTCCTCCTTCTGAGGGTTCTCAATAAATTCTTCATGCTGCAAACTCAAATAATACCATTGGAAGGCAGCCATTTAGGAAGTAGGAATTTTCCCATTTCCTAAACCTTACTGCTTTGCTTACACAGAGGTCAACCCTATTACTCTGGAAAGATAAGCACTCATTCACTAGGGTAGTATAGACAGTACCTTCAAGCTAGCTTGGGATTTATCTGTGTAAAACCTTCACTGCCCATAGGCTTTTTTTTTTTTTTTTTTTTTGAGACTATGTTGCCTGGAGTCCTGATCCAGCAGACTCCAGCAATCCCCAGCCTCAGCCTCCCAGGTAGCTGGGATTACCGGTGCCTGCCACCACGCCTGGCTGCTATTTTGAGACCAGGTCTCGCTATGTTGCCTGGGGTAGTCTCGAAGCCGAGAACTCAAACGATCCCTGTCCTCTTGCCTCCCAGCACTTGGATTACAGGTGTACACCACCATGCCTGGCTCCTTGTATGTCCTTTACAGGAAGGAAGGGAACCAGAAATGATAATTCTGAGGTGAGTCAAAAAAATGATATAAACCTGACCTTTAGGTATGTTGAGGATGGTTTCACAATAAAATCAAAGTAAACCAAACTAGACTGGGTCTCCTTACCTCCCTCATCATCTTTTTTTTGAGGAAAGGAGAAACTTTGTTGACCGGTTGATACAGAACTGGCTCTACAAAGGCAGTCCACTAGAAGAGAGGATTTTGAAGGGAGGTTTACCGAATCTCATTGGGTCTCTCCTCTTCCTCATATCTCTCTTTGTCTTTCTTTCGGATTAGCAGCCACACCAAAAGGAAAATCAGCAGAGCTCCAGCCACCATGCCTGTCACTGCTCCTGCAACCATGCCTATGCTTTGTACATCTGTTTTCTCAGAAACAAAAGAAGTAAAACCAAACATAAGCTAGGAAATACATGAATTTAAGTAATCCAAGCCTGGACAAGTACCTCCAGATCTTTCTGTCTTCCTTCCTGAACTCCCCATTTACTGCTCCTGGGGTATGACTATCCCCTCTGGTACTAAAGGGTAGCAGCACATGCCAAGATACGCCTCTTTGACCTTCGGTTTATTTTAAGCTGATTGTATTTGAGTAATAGCAGGCACAAGGGGAGCTTTGAAAAGAACAGAATTTACGCTTAAGTTAAGATTTATAAAGGGAATCTCATTTGGTTTCCTGCTAGATATAAATTTCTTTATGGGGCTGGTAAATTCACACATTTGTAACTACAGGGTCAGCTACTGTTGAAAAGGTCTAGGAAACTACTAAATTTATTTCAATGATAGCCAGGATCCTCTGGAAATAAAAGATTTTTGACCTTGACCTTACTCTGACTCATGACTAAGAGTGTTTTACTGCACCACAATATAAAAACAACAAACCTTTTGGATACTTACACTGCACAGTCACTCGCACCACACAGCTTTCCTTCCCAGCCTCATTGCCTGCGGTGCACTGGTAGAGTCCAGAGGAGGACATGGTGAGATTCTGCAGCAGAACACGTCCGGGGTTGTTGTAATCTGCACAAACAGAGGATGCCAGCAGTCCCCTCAGGTCAGGGTCTGCATTTATCATTTACTTTATTACATCATCTCAACTCTGATACAGTTACGTAAGGATGAAATGGTAGACGAAGATCCCTTCTTGAAATGTGGAAAGAAAATAAAAGAATGTTCTTCACTACTGCAGGGCAGCCCCCAAAGTTATAAAAGATTGTGAATATTTGCAGGATGCAAGATAGTACATTTCTTCCTAACCTCTTGCACCACTTTTACCCTATATAAAGAAAGAAAAACATTTTTTCTGTCCCAGTTTATGGCTAAAAATCAAAGTTGAGAGTTTGAGCAGTGTATTTAGTGCCACGTGGTTAAGTTGCTGACAGAACCAGGTGTGACTTCATGGATAGAGTACCGTTCTATTGTCTCGGTGGATAGGGAGGAAGATGACTTACCAAGAAAATAACATTTAAAAAAAAAAAAAGATGACTTACCAATCCTGGATTTGGGAGGCAGATGTTCATCTTCTCCCTCCTTTTCCCGAATTCGCTGCCAATAATACACAATGGGCTTTGTGCCAGAGGATGACTCACACTGCAGGGTCAGGTCACTTCCTTCTGTCAGCTCTCCTTCCAATTCACACTTGGGCTTTGAGGGTCTCACTGGCAAAAACAAAAAGTAATGATTCAAAGATCCCCCAAGAACAGATTCCATGGCAGAACTATGTTCTTTGTTTTTCTTTAGATCAAATAAATCACCTTTTACTAAAAATTTCCACTGGAGAGAAATGCTGGAAATTGGTAGTGATATTTTTTGAGGTCTTAATTAGGATAGAAAGGAGAAAAAAAAAAAGAAAAGCCAAAGGAAACTATTTTCTTATGGCCAGCTTACCAGTGATAATTCAATTGGCTTTTTTTTGACACTTATTTTTTTATTATTTTTTTATTGATTGCATGTTGATTGCACCCATGAGCCATCTTTTCAATTGCCTTTTACTACCCACATGGTTTACATCTCCCTCAGTAAAACACCCACCTCCCACACACAAACCCAGCTGTTCCAGTGTTGCTGTTAGAATTTTCGGAAGCTGCCTAAGAAACTCAATCCTTCTAAAAGAAGAGACACTGCTGTTTACTTGAAAATCTTAGAGAAGTTGAGTATAGTTTTACCAATACTGAAATAGGAACAGAAGTTCATTAATTTGTAAACAATTAAGTAGCTCTAGCTCTTGCTGTCAAAAGACAAATGAATTTGAATCATATCTCTAATGTTTACATTGAACATCAAGGTGTCATTCAGCTACTAGATAAAATTTAAACTTTTCATGGAAAATACTGCTTTTTTTTTCTCCCCTTCTTTCATTATGGTTAAAATGTAAAACTTGCACACTTCTTTCCAGGGAGCTGGACTAGATAACTTTTGAATGTACAATACAAAGTGTGGAGTGAGAAGTTTTGTATCACCATGGTGCATCTGGCAATCATTTCTAGAGATCTTACTAATAAGAATTAGACTTAAATACCAGGGCACACTCTCTTACCTAAAACTTTTAGGATGACATGGCTCCAGACATAGCGCCCTGAATTTTTCACCTTGCAGGTATATCGCCCCTCATCGCTGGGCTTCAGCGGCTCAATCTGCAAGGATGCATCTCCTGCCAGGAAATTGGAAGCAAAGGCCACTCGGCCCTTCTGTTCCTCAGTTAAGTTATTGTAGACATGTCGACTGGAGTAAGTGATCACCTGTAGGACAGATTGAGGCAAGGTCAACCAGGGTGGCTCTCAGACTTCCTCTCCTTTTGATGCAGGAGGGGAACATCACTTCCCTACCTTAAACAGGTTTTTGGTTTACTTCTTGAGAGGTGCTCTGATGGCTGAGTTGAAGTTGTTTCTGATATTTGTATGTAACTCCTCTCTGTAAGGGGGCTTCTCCCAGGAGACCTAATCAAATGATCTTTTCAATTATCTTTTCAATGAAGAAGGCAGAACTAATTCTGCACAACTTTGGTTGCTGTATCTCCCCAATGAAAGCCCCAATCGAATTTCCTCTCTCATCCCCCAACCTCCTTTAGTGTAGCTATTTAAGATGGTATCTAAAGCCATGTAAGTTATTCAGTCAGGCTGGCTCTCTCCTCTGAATACAGGAGGTATACACATTATTAATTTTTTTTCTTATCATTCTGTCTGGTGCTTGTTTATTTGCTGGACTGGAGGAGTATGGGATGATATCCTTTTTGTCTCCACAACATCAAGATAAGGAAAGGGAATACTAATGGAACAAAGCAGTGAAACCTGGGTCTGATTCCAAGGGTCCAACAGGTCTTTCTTTGCAATACAGTTAAAAGTACAATATCCTGTTCATATGTTTGAAAATTTATACTTAAAATAAAATGGTCTTATTAAAAGGAAAAACAGCCGGGCACGGTGGCTCGTGCCTATAAGCTTCAGCGTATGAAG
This sequence comes from Uropsilus gracilis, assembly GCA_004024945.1. Lineage (NCBI taxonomy): Eukaryota > Metazoa > Chordata > Mammalia > Eulipotyphla > Talpidae > Uropsilus > Uropsilus gracilis. The sequence continues at coordinate 8,264 of PVHY01029399.1, read as the reverse complement.
CGGCTGGGGCTAGGAATCACGGTTCGAGTCCCGCTCGGGGCCACACAGTGAGACCTAGTCCCAAAAAAATAGCTGGGCGTGGTGGCGCGCACCTGTAATCCCAGCCACCTGGGAAGCTGAGGCTGGGGACTGCTTGAGTCCGTGGTACCCCGGGCAACGTGAGCCTGAGGTTCCACGGGCAAATAGCGAGACCTAGTCTCAAAAAAAAAAAAAAAAAAAAAAAATAGCTGGGCGTGGTGGCGCACGCCTGCCATCTGGGACGCTGAGGCTGGGGATCACCTGAGTCCGCAGGACCCCAAATCCGATCCCGGATCTGGACTACTCAGATCTGATCCGGGATCGGGACTACCCGGGGCAACATAGCAAGACCTAGTATCAAAAAAAAAAAAAAAAAAAAGAAAAGAAAAAAAAGCATCTCAATGAATAGAGAGCATTCATGGCCCTCTGCTTGTCATAACCACCTTTGAGAGACCTACCTTGCTCCAAGAGCCCTTTATGGTCCTTTGCTCTGGACCTGTGACTCAGGAATAGTTGTGTTCTCAATTATGGCTGAATGTAATATGCATGCAAGAAATCATCCCTTCCATTTTAGGTGAAGGGGAAAAAGTACAGTCGAGAGCATCTAGTCCGTTCTTTTTCTATACATCATTATTTGTGCTTGCAATCATTTCACTGGTCTTTCAGGGAGCTTGGAAGTATAAGAGAAAAGAGTAAAAACTAAAAACAAACGTTTTTCCTTAAAAAAAAAAAAGTCAGAATCCAAGGGATTGACGAGCTAAGGAATAGAAGTTAATAACTAAAACTCAGGTCTGATACTGAACTCTTCGTTGTTTGACGAAATGGATTAGTAAAAGTGAGGTGGAGAAAATCATGTTGACTCCTTCCATAAAATACATCCTCACATCCTTGCTTTTCCAGGCAGGGAGACCAATGTTCAGATTTCCAACAGAAAAAATATTCTTAACTTTTACTCAATTTTTTCATCTGCTTGCACCACAACTTCTAGTTTTTAACCTTTCCCTGGGTTCTCTTAGTCCATCACCCAGTCCTGTTAGTTAATTAAAAAAAAAAAAAAAAAGAAGAAGCCTTTTTCTTCAGGCCAGTCAGAAATCATATTCTTAGACTACCATGATTTTTTTTTTTTTTTGACACTAGGTCTCGCTATTTTTGCCCCTGGAACCGCAGGCTCTCGTTGCCCAGGGTGCCACAGACTCAAGCTTCCCAGGTAACTGGGATTACAGGTGCGCACTACCACACCCAACTATTTTTTTGGAACTAGGTCTTACTACGGGCCCCATGTGGACTCGAACTCCAATACCTAGCCCCGGCCACTTCATAGGGCTGAAGCTTACAGGCACAAGCCACTGTGCGGGCCCTAGACGCCCATGATTTACACAGCAACAAATATTTTTTAATGCCTTTCTCATCAGATCAGGAGGAGGAGGCTATTTAAATGGATAAAACCTTCAAGTAATTTAGAATCTAATGAGATTAACAAGGTGAGAAGCATAAACATAAAAAAGGGAGGGGGAGGTGTTAGCAAGGAGAAATTTATTTACAAACAAGGAGAGACCATCAAGAGTCCCAAAAAAATTTTGTTAGTAGCCTTCTAGTCAGGCCTTGAAAGTACAGGATAAATGATGAGAAGCAGGGAGAAAATCTACAGAACAACTCTTTAAAAAGGTTTGGAAGCCTAGGGTAATATCTTGAGCACATTTCTGACACAGCTGTTCCAAGCTGTTTCACTCTGCTTAAGCCCTTAACCCCATCCTCGATCACATGATACACTGCAACTCATCAAATACTCCATGGAGAAATGTGAATCCACGCAAAGAAATATCCCCCAGTTCTCCATTATATCAAAAACTGTTCAACTTGCCTTTACCTCTTCTCCCTTTCTCCTCTGTATGTTGGTTTTTATTTTATGTTGCCTGGGGTCCCGCGGACTCAAGCAGTACCCAGCCTCAGCCCCCCAGGAAGCTGGGATTACCGGTGCCCGCCATGGCACCTGGCTGCTTTTTCAAGACCAGGTCTCACTATGTTGCCCAGGGTAGTCTCGAACCCACGAACTCAAGTGATTCCAAGCCTCTTGCTTCCCAGTGCTTGGACAACAGGCACACGCCACCACACCCAGCTTGTATGTTCTTTTTCTTTGGAAAATATTTATTGAGTTCACATGCCTAGTACTATGCTAGGCACTGAAAGACAAGCAGGAATATGACACTGTTCCCATTTAAAGCCCTCCCAGTCATGTCGGAAGCACATATGGGTGAGTAGCCAGTAAAGTTAAACACTATAGCTAACTTAAAAAAATATTTTTAGTGTTGAGTTTGGTCTCTCACTTGACCAACATGCCTATTGTAAAAAACCTTCTGTCTTTATCTCGATCCACCTTACATTGTTTGAGCTCCTGTTTCAGATTTCCAGAATATTTCATATCTCCTGTGTATTTTTGCCCTCTCCAGTGTCCCCTGCATACTATTAGTAAGTTGATAGTCATGTAAAACTCACTTTAGTTCTTTTCTAGCTTGAAAACCTTAAGCAGCTCCCCATCACCTCTGAATGATGACCAGATTCAATCTAGGGTCTTCAAGATGATTTCTGAATTACCTTCCCAATTGACTATTTATTTTAAAATTTTTATTGAAGAAACATTAGTTCATTTTTATAGCATGTTAAGTTTCAGGTGCAAGCATTGTGCTTCAACATTAATATATACCACATTATATTCACCACCAAAAGTCTAGTTTCCATCCACTACTATACAGTTGACACACTATCTATTTCACCCAACCTCCAACTACCATCCTGTTCCAGAATCTAAGACTTTTTGTCTTGCTTTGTTTTTCATTTGGTTTCTTTGTCACAGATGAATAGAATCAAAGACAAATACCCTATGTATTTGTCTTTCTGAAACTGGATGCACACAGGGCACCAAAACTAAGCAGGGAGACAAAGACAAATACCAAGAGCTATAGCTAGCCCAAGGGACAGGTGCCCAATACAGGTCACTGTCTGGGTTCTTTCATCTGTGTGCACAATTGGAAGAGACCCCAGGTTCCAACAACTGTGAGGCTTATTTACAAGGGGAAAACAAAAAGCTTAATGTAACCACAAGGGGCTGGCTACCTCACCTAGTTAGTATCCACCATAAAGCGGAGTGCCTGTCACCTGTCACCAAAATTGCTAGACAGCAGTAATGCTCAGGAGTGATCACCAGGAGTGCACCACCAACACACCGCTCTTAGCGACACCAGGCCCAAGGCCTTTAGTACTGCTGTCAGGCAATGTCAGAGACAGGAACTGCAAAGGTCTTGGCTTTGCCTCAGTGGTCAGTGAGCTGCTGGATGCGGCTGCTGGTTCCCCTTCTCCAGAAGCAAGGAACAGAGGCCTTCTCTTCTCCCTTGGGGCTGGAGCAGTTCTCTTAGAGACCACACTCTGTTCCTTGATGACTGGCAACTGGACTGTAGGCTGGAGCCCACCCATTTGGAAACTAAAGCCCAGACCTCCTTCAACCTTGGATGCCCTCAGGGTGCCCCACCCTCGAGTCTGATTGGATATTATTTACTCCCACTACTGATTGGATTAATTCAGGGAAACCACCACAGCTGTTGCTGACTTCAGTCTGGTATCATTTCCTGTTTAGAAGCCCTTCATCTAGCAGGGTGCTGTCAGATCATAGTTATCCTCTTCTATAGTAGGAGAGCTTTCTTTGCATATTTCCTTTTTCTGCCGGGCATGGTGGTGCATGCCTGTAAGCAGCATCCTAGGAAGTCGCAGCCAGGGCCAGGAATTGCGGTTCGGGTCTCGCCTAGGGCAACACAGCGAGACCTCTTTATTTTTGAGACTAGGTCTCGCTATTTTGCCCGGGGTACCACAGGCTCACGTTGCCCAGGATACCACAGACTCAAACGATCCCCAGCCTCAGCTTCCCAGGTAGCTGGGATTACAGGTGCGTGCCACCACACCCAGCTATTTTTTTTTTTTTTTTTGAACTAGTTCTCCCTATGTTACCCCAGGCAGGACTCAAACCCCGATCCCCAGTCCTAGCTGCGACTCCATAGGCTGTCACTTACAAGCAAGAGCCACCGTGCCCGGCCAAAATTCCTTTTACTCTATCTCACTACATAAAGAAAACCTATTCATTTTTTTAAATCCAAAATCAATGCTAACCCACATGAAACCTTCCCTGAAATGACTCTCAAACTAAGAATGGTCTCTTTTCTTTGTTCTCATCCATAACATTGTTAGGTGAGGAGAAAATGTGACAGGCTAACCAAAATAGGTGGCAAAGCTGCAAAGCTGCCTGGGCATTGTCCAGGATCGCATCAAAGCATTCTGACTTCCTGTATATCTGTTACCCTTGCCCATCTTGGACCAGACTGCTTTTCACTCTGAAGCTCTTTATTCAATAAACATTTGTGGAGAACATACCCTGTACTTAGTACTCTGCTAGAGGTGATAACATTACAAAGAAAGAAGTTTTAGCCGGGCACGGTGGCTCGTGCCTGTAAGCTTCAGCCTATGAAGCAGCGGGGGCTAGGAATTGCGGTTCGAGTTCCGCCTGGGGCCCATAGCAAGACCTAGTTCCAAAAAAAATAGCTGGGCGTGGTGGCGTGCGCCTGTAATCCCAGCTACCTGGGAAATTGAGGCTGGGGATTGCTTGAGTCTGTGGTACCCCGGGCAATGAGTGCCTGCGGTTCCACGGGCAAAAATAGCTGAGACCTAGTCTCAAAAAAAAAAAAAGTTTTAATAAGTGTTGATGGGGGCCAGGATATGCCAGGCCAAAATATGCCACTTTGCATCTGCATTAGAATTAATTTAAGCTGAAGATGAATTCCTGAAACTCCTACAGGCCTACACACTGAATTTAAGTGTTCAAAATCTCCTCTCCTAGAGCAACTCTAATCTCTGAGCAACTAGAGGTAGACACCACACCCAGATAGACCTTATCACAAACTAGCAACTTGTGTATTCTCTCAGAAGAGTCCTTTTATCTTCCCCAAGTCATTTGATTTTTTATATGGCCCCTCTCTCCCTTTCCCTACTAAATTAGGTGTCTAGTCCCCAAGTGTTCCAACCATCCTTTTGAGTTATTCATCTTCAGGTGCTCCAGTGTGTTACATACATGATACAGCATTCATACATTTGCTTTTTTTCCACTTTATTAGTATGTTTTTGGGTTTTTTTTTCCCCCAGTCTAATTTACAGTGGCCTGGATGGAGAAACAAGGAAGGTACTGGGGAAAGATTTTTTTCCCCTCTCTCCTATAGTTTTAAAGAATTTCTTAGATAAAATCATGACCCTGATATGTATAGAAAACAAACAGATGTCAGAGATTTTATTGAACTCATTAATTAGTGATAGAAATTGAAAGATACTACAACTAGTTCAAATGGAACTTAGATATTTACATTCTCCTTGGGATAAAATTCATTTGCATCTACCAGCAGGAATCATTTACACCACTGTGGATAAGAAACGTGGGCAGCACCATCCGTGTTCTACAAATCAGTTTCTGTTTCTGTAGAGAGTAATACCTAAGGACTATCAGACTCATTGACCTCCAGAAAAGCTGAACTTTAATCATGAAGATAAAGGTCAGGAGGTACCTCCCCATTGTAATTGAGGGAGGTGGGGCACTTGTTCAGCCTGGGGTAGAGATTCTTTACTGGTATGCTAATGAAGGGAATTACAGTTCTGGAAGGCTGTTCCCTCTGCTCCCACTTCCCTGCTGCCTGCGACTTTAGCCTGGGGTGTCATGGTTCAACTAATTGAGCCGTGCCTTATGGTCCCTGAAGGCTACAGGGATCATACAGTGGAAGGGGACATCTTTTCCTCTGGAGTCAAGGGTCCAAAGGGAATAGGGTCTCTCTACTGGACAGCACTATCAAACTGCTCTAGAAAGCTAAGGGGAACTTGAGGGCTGGCACCAAGGAAATATGGACACCAGGGCAGGCAAGGGGCAGGTTTATAAGTATCAATACTGGCTCAGCCGGGGATGGTGGCTAGTGCCTGAAAGCTTCAGCCTATGAAGCGGCCGGGGCTAGGGATCACAGTTCGAGTCCCACCTGGGACCCGTAGCGAGACCTAGTTCCAAAAAAATGGCTGGGCGTGGTGGCACATGCCTATAATCCCAGCTACCTGTGAAGCTGAGGCTGGGGTTGCTTGAGTCTGTGGTACCCTGGGCAATGAGTGCCTGCGGTTCCACAGGCAAAAATAGCAAGACCTAGTCTCAAAAAAAAAAAAAAAAATATATATATATATATATCATTACTGCCTCAGTGGGTTCACATTCCAAGGCTGAGCAACCTCACTAAGAAGTTAAAGGGCTAATAAACCCTTTACATGCTTTGGTGTTCTGGGTGGGCTATCATTGATCGAAAATAGAATGAGGAAAACTGAAAGAAAATCTGACCAGTAAACTGAGTCATTAAGTCATGGGTTATTTATCTAGACCCCCCCCCCCCAATAAAAAGCTGAATTTCTTAGGTCACTGTGCTCCAGCATGTTTCATTTGGTCATCTTGGTTCAAACTCTTCAAAGACAATTGCCAGCAGATTGGCAAGCATGATCGGGTTAGAGAATATTTAGGAGATGAAAAAGAGGGTAGATGAAGAAAGGTTGTCATCCAGAGGAGAGATAAAAATGTGAGCAAAGACTTGATTTGAATGTTATACTAAAGAGAGTCAAGGTGACCATCTATTCAAAAAAATTCTGAACCTACATCACTACCATGTACCAGATGTACCAGTCCTGTTGCAAGTACCTGAGAAAAAGTAGTGACATGTAGCACTCTTAGTCCTTGAGGAGCCTATATTCTGTGTTGGGAAAGGACAAACAGAAGTTAATGGTACATCTTGTCAACAGTCAAGGCAGAGCTCAGAAGCACTTAAGGAGCTCTGGAGCTAGCCCAGGAACTGTCTAAGGAAAAGAGTTCCTGGTAGAGGAAAAAACCCATAGAATGGCCCTAAAGTCAGAGAGTGGCTGGCATGATTGAGGAAGAACCAAGAGCTCAGTAACAGGAATGAGCCAGGAACAGCTTAGACCATATTGAGTCTGTGGTTCACTGTAGAGGTGATGCTTTTACTCTGAGGGAGTGGGGATAATTCAAGATTTTGATCAGTAGAGTATCAAAGATATGATTTAGGTTGTAAGCCAGGCACCGTGGCTTGTGCTTGTAAGTTTCAGACTATGAAGCGGCCCGGGCTAGGGATCCTGGTTCGAGTTCCGCCTGGGGCCTGTAGCGATACCTAGTTCCAAAAAAAAAGCTGGAAGTGGTGGTGCACGCCTGTAATCCCAGCTACCTGGGAAGCTGAGACTAGGGACTGCTTGAGTCCGTGGTATCCCAGGCAACGAGAGCCTGTGGTTCCACAGGCAAAAAAAGTGAGACCTAGTCTCCAAAAAAAAAAAAAAAAAAAAGATTTAGGTTGTAAGATGAGTCTGAAGGGAACTAAGAATGCAAACAGGAAAATCAGTTAGAGTTAGGAGGTTATTGTGTAGAGATCTGACAGAGGTACCCTGCCTGGAGGGTAGTAGCAGAGGCAGAGATAAGAAGCCATCAGATTCTGAATATTTTTTTTTTTTTTGGAGATTAGATCTGCTATGTTGCCTGGGGTAGTCCCCATCCTGTGGACTCAGGTGATCCGTAGCCTCAGTCTCCAGGTAGATGGGATTACAGGTGCCCGCCACTGTACCTAGCTGCTTTTTCAAGACCAGGTCTTGCTATATTGCCCAGAGTAGTCTCCAACTCATGAACTAAAGCAAACCCAAGTCTCTTGGCTTCCAGCACTTGGACTACTGGTATGTACCAAGGCACCCAGCTAGATTCTGAATATATTCTTGAAACTGGGTGGCCCTACCCCCCCCCCCCACCCAGGTTGTAGCATTTAACAAGGTACTCTGCTCCCATTGGCTGGTGGCAGTTTAAAAAGGAGTCGGGGAGAAGCTGCGGGAGAGAAAAGTTGGAGGAGCAGCGTCCGGGAGAAGCTGCGAGAGGGGGAGAGAGGGAAGTTGGAGGAGCACCGTCCCAAGGAGAAGCCGCGGGAGAGAAAAGTTGGAGGAGCGGCGTCCGGGAGAAGCCACGAGGGGGAGAGAGAAAAAGTTGGAGGAGCAGCGTCCGGGAGAAGCCGCGAGAGGGGGAGAGAGAGAAGTTGGAGGAGCGGCGTCCAGGGGAGAAGCCACGAGAGAGAAAAGTTGGAGGAGCGGGTCCTGAGGAGCGGCGTCCAGGTAGCGGCCAGAAGTGGGAGTTGGAGGAGAAAGCC
>PVHY01029398.1:0-14321 GCA_004024945.1 Uropsilus gracilis | reverse complement strand
AAAGAAGTGTAACAGATTTCCTGGAAGGCGGGAAATCAGGGTATATAAAGGGTGTGCAAACAAAGAGAAGGATTTGATTTAATTCGATTGGGATTCCAATATGGAGAGAGGATAGAGAGGAGAGATGGGAATTAGCCATCTTGTAAAGATGTGAGCCATGTGAGCTTGGCCATGTGGCCACCGAGGGCCTGCAACCCTCAGCTGACCCAGGCTGGCAGCATGTGTGCTGAATGCAGTTAAGGAGTTTGCAGATTTGAACTCCGTGTTGGAGTTTGTTTTGCTGAGTTTGACTTGTGTCTGCGAGAGGCTGTGCAAAAGTTAGGCCTGAGAAGAAAGTAAACTTGGCTGGTTCGGCACCGTGGAGTTCCTGCTGCCTGAAGGTGACAAGGAGAAGACAGCGTGGAAGACAACAAGGAGCATTTAAAGGAACAAGTCTTCAAGCGTCTGGAGATGGACTCTGACTGGACATTGGTGAGACGATTAGGACTGAGAGACTGAGGATATTTGGGGCAATCTGGGAAAGAACTTTGGACAATGCTGGGAAAGGTTTTGGACAATGTTGAAGTATTCTGAGTCTTACATATTTTTTTGTAATTATTAGGATAATTAGAAATCACTTTGTTAAAAATAAATTAGTCTGCACTGCACTGAGAGTTTTACATTGGTTTGATATTTTGGTTGAGAAGGCTGGAGATGGTGGTAAAAACCCACGAGTAAAAAGTTTAAACTGTGTTTTAAAGTTTTTCTTTCCTGCAGTTTTTAGAGCTGAAAGCAGAGAGCAGTTGGCTGGCTTTTGCATATCAATGGTAAAGGTGATCAGTGAAAATGCTAATGAAGAGTGTGTAGCCTGCTTTGGAGAGAGAAGCAGGCAGATAGCTGTATCCAGTTAAGGTTAAAGGTAATTGCAAAGGAACTGCTTGTAGCCTGCTTTGGAGAAAGAAGCAAGCAGATGGGGTAAACAGTTAAGTAAAGACAGAAAGTCTCTTTTTTACCCTGTTTCAAGGCCTGCTCCCCTCCTTTAGACTAATTCTTCTAACTTCCTTTTCTAACAATATAATTTATGGAGCTTCATATCTTAAAGTTAAGTCAAATAGGAATTAAATGTGTAAGTCTCATCCTCTTGAACCATTCTTCTGCAGGAATTTGATAACATTTTCCATACACCTTAACTGTGTACAGATCAACAACAATATTTGAATCATAGTTATTTGTTAGAATGTAGATTTATGGAACTGAGGAGAAGATTGAATGAGATCCAAGAGGACAACTAATGCACATCATCTGTGAGGTCTTCTCTTGGAGAAGAGGAAGCACAGGGAAACACAAACACTGCAGTCCATGAAAGACTGAATTAACCAAGAGGCAAAGTGGTCATGTCCATTTAATAGACTATTGATTTATTCTCTTTTTTTTCTTGGCTTGACTGTACAAAGGTCTCCATATTCTTTCCTCTTCTTTCCCAGGAATGATTTATACCTGAATCTCAAAGTCACTCATGTCAAGTACATTCAAGAAGTTCCATTATAATCATGAGGGAATTAATGTGCTTCCTTTCCCTTCCCAAATCATGCTTGTCTCAGGTATGGCTGCTCAGCTCCTTCACAGCTCCAGACTGGAGCTTCCAGATCAGCACTCACCAGCAGGGGATCACTGGGACCTATGTCAATGATTAAATTCATGCTGAGATGGCATGAAGTCTGTCTGCTAAGACTGCAGTTAAGTCCCTTAGGGTTGTGAGACCGTGAGACCTAAGAATAAGTATCATTTCCTTTTTCTAGGTTTATTTATTTTCAATCAATATTAGCTTAACATGCCAATCAGAAATATGGTGGAAAAGGATGAGATATAAATTCCAAGGGAAGATGGTGCGGGAAAGACCAGTAAGAATATCAAGTAGAGCTGGCAGGTAGATATTATTATACCTCAGGCCCAAGTGTCTAGAGGTCCACAGGATGACTGTGAAGGCATACCCTTCTATATTTATTAAGCTATGTTCTGAGATTTAGTGGTACCCTAGATTTGGGTGGTGGAATCATCCACACCCAGAGCAGTAGCAAATGAGAATAGCAGTAACAAGATTTTAAAATTAGATGCATTAAAAGATATACTTATCCCTAACCTCAGTTATTATTAGCCATGCCATTATTGTCAACAAGGTATTTATCTCGGAATAATGATTTTGTTTATCTTGAGAAATACATAGGATACTTCTGCATCTTCTGAGTTGATCAATACTGTTCTCTTTACCCAACATTCACTCCCAAACAGAAATGAGTAGTTCATCACACTAAAAAACCAAAGGATACTTCAAAGAAACAAAGAAAAGACATTACTGTAAACCAAGAGATGCTCCCTATATACTCACTCAGATAACTAAAAGAAAGTTAGCATTTAAATAAAAAACACCTAGTGATGCAATGGAGCACAGATCATCTCAACAAATGTATAATCTTCAAAAAATGAAAACAGAAACAAACAAATTACTTAGAGCAGCCTTCCTGATCTCATTCTCCTGTGTCAGCCAACTGTATACCTGGAGGGAAGTCATTTTTCCCAATAGATCTTACAATAGCCAGGCATCCTAGGATGAACTCATTAGAGGAAAAATTTCATGCAGACAATATTTTTAAAGAAAGGGTCTTAGCTTAGTATGGCCCAAAGGAACAAAGCCATCTCAACTTATCCCTAGAGATGAGAGTCTCACTAACATACACTTTCATGTCAACAAGGTAAGTCATTATTTCTACATTCTTAAAATAATCCAAAACCAGACCCATTACCATTTGCTCAACGTGCCTTATGCCTCCTACATGCAGCATAAGAACTGTGCACACAGAGACTCCTTTGGGGCCACAGGAACTCTGCCTCTCCCCTGTCTTCACTTTACCTTGTTGAAGTCTTCAGAAGTTGCCCTCATTTCCTTCCATGTCTTATTCAAAAGTTGGATACAAATGCAGAAAAACTCCTCAAAGGATCTGTCATGGGCATAGAACATTGGATGGAAGTCATTGCAGGTTTCACTAGCTGGAAGAAAAAAGAAAATCAAAGATGAAGTCTGAAAAGTGAAATCAGAGGACAATGCCACAAATATATGCTCCAGAGAAAGATGCCAGGAGCCACATCAGTTTCAACAATGGTGAGAAAAGTGTTTGTAAAAGCAACTGATAGTTCCTATGCTTTTGAAGGTTAGAAGGTCAGACATAACCTTAGGCAAGTATTTTGGCTAAAGAATGTCAGCTCCTAATCCCCAAGACATGACCCTTATGACTCTGTTCCACCGACCCTGGAACATGGGCACTGTATATGCATTCTTGACTTTAAAAAGACCACGCAAACCATTTTCTCGGTCACAGCTCCTCCATCACCCTTAATCGTACCTTTCTGAACACAATAACTGGCAGAAGATGAGCTTTCCTGAACGCACAATTAATTGGAACTCGGAAAACAGCATTCTCTATTATTTCTCCAGGGGGCTCTTTTCTCTGCTATGGCAGTAAGCGGGGACATTTGAGATCATTAAACATCTGATGTCATTAACCATTTGTTTTACATTCCCAGACACAGATGGCTGTAGGTCACAGCAATCCAAATGACTTCGAAGGTACAACTGTTCCAGTTGTGGTCAAAACCATCAAGGTTTTTGAGCCTCCTAGTGCAGTGCTTCTTTGGGGCAGACCCAGTGCCAGAGCAAGCTCTAAGTATGGTCACCTTACTCCCTCTTCCTGGACTAGAGGTCCAGTCCTTCCCTTCTTCCCTTTATGTCAAGCTTATACTTTCATAGTCCTTTTACATATACCTCATTTGATTTTACTGTATCTCTTATGCTCGTGTCTTATGGATGAGACCTTGGAGCCAAATGAATGAAATTTTTTGATTCCTAATGAGAGTAACCTATATTTAAAAACAAACAAACAAACAAACAAACAAACAAATAAACCAGTCTCTACAAGCCGGCATTTATAGTGTAAAATATTTCTATTTTTATTTGAAATGTCTCTAAAGAGCAAGTAGTCATCAAGGGTCCAAGTAGTGAAAATTCAAGCCCTGGAAGCCCAGGAAAAGGGAAGGGGCAGAACTGGAATAAGGTTTACAGTGGAGGTCATCCATACTTGAGGAGAACCTGGCACCCACCCTATGGCTGATCCCTCTTAAAGGAAATTCTCTATTACAGGGCTCTGGCCAGTGAGTCCTGACAAATTTCAGGAGACATGGTGACAGTCTCTGCTCTGGCAGTCATGAGCAATTATGCCCAACTTTGTCTTTATGCCCAATTATGCCTCGACCTCTACAAATATAGTCAATTTCAAACCTCTGAAATAATTTCAGAAGCAACAAATAGTTCAAGTTTGTGAAGTTCATCCTTTCTGAAGGGTGCAACACAATAGCAATATAAAGACTCAAGATCCATAAATGTTATTTTCTTACAGACAAGGCAAGGGCATGGGTGAACAGCAATGTGCAATCAGGTAGAAAGAGTTTATTTCTGGAGGCAGATTTGGGCCTAAGTCTAGCTCATGCTAACTTAAACCTCAATTTTCTAAATGAAAAAATGAAAATAAATTTTTTTCTGCCTTTTCCAGAGGTTTTGAGAGGATTAAATCACACAATTCATGGGGAAAGTTTTTGCAAACAGACGGGCAGTGGTAACAATGAATTTTGTGTCAGCATATTGTTTCTAGGAACATGGGTTGTTCTTTGATTTCCCCCCAGTTCCTAGTCAAACCTGTCTACATCTCAGAAATCAAAGCTGAGAATACATTGAGTCATGTCACCCCCAGTCTGTGTTACAGGTAGAAAGATAGTGAAAATGAATCTCTGACCTGAGATACAAAGCTATTTAAAGAACTTGGAACATAAACACAGGTGAATTGTGCGTTTGCTGCCCTGGGCAATGAGCTGACAGTTTCACTTTTCATAAGCACTAAAACCAAGGAAATTTACAAGTCTATGAAACACTTGAAAACACTATTGCCACCCAAGAACACATTATTAATCACATTATCACAGTATCTTTTTTTTCCATTTTAGTGCGATTATACGTATTCTTTATGCCCTAAATAATTTACAGGATTACTAGGGCTCAGGTAACCACAAAAGTGAGACCATTAAGGTCTCTTCCTTGGAAGAAATGAGAATGAAGTAACATCACTAATATGAGAGAGTGAGAGAGTATGGGCAATCGCCAACTCCTGAGGTACTATGTGCAATTTTTTCACTTTATGATAGTGCAAAAGCACTACATTCAGTAGAAACCATAATTTGATCAAATTATGATTCTCACCCATAGGTTGTATACCATCCAATACTCTCTAGTGATGCTGGCAGTGGTAGTGACCATCCAATATTCTCTTGCGATGCTGGCATTGGTAGTGAGCTGCAAATCCCAGTCAGCCATGTGATTGTCAGGGTGGACAACCTATACCATACAGTGTACTGCATTACCAGATTTGTTAGGCTACTATATTTTTGTGTTTTCACAACCCATAATATTTAGACCCACCTGTGTCTGAGATGTTCAATGCTTTACTATAAAATAGGCTTTATGTTACATGATGTATTAAATGCATTTTTTGACTTAAGATCATTTTAATTTGCAACAGGTTTATAGGGATACAAACTCATCACAAGTTAAGATCTGCATTTGTTATGAGTATCCGATGTGCCAAGGTCTTATAGGTTTTATCCTCTGAACTAAAGAGATAGGTAATATGCTTATCTTCATTTTATAGGTGAGCAAGATAAAACTTGGAGAAACTATAACTTCCATCATGAGTTTTCTTTCATTGTAATATGCCTCCAATGAGCATTTGAAACCTACATTTTAGTTGACCCAGCAGAAGGCTTTCAGATTTGGTTAAAATCAAGCACTCAGGGCATTTAAAAACATTTCCTTGAGGTTTTCGCTTTGAAAATTAACTCCTCCACCCACTCCTGTAGATTGCCTTGCACTCCTTCAACCAGTCTTGACTTCAGTGCAATGAGACTCACAATAAATGTACAACCAGCACCTGCTGATGGATAATACCTGGCCTTGTGACAGCAATATCAACAATGGCCATATGAGGGTCACCAACTACATGTCAGGTACTATGTCTATGTTATTGTTACTTAATCTAACAAGCACATGAAGACCATGTCATCTTTTTCTTTAAAAAAATTAGAAATAGGAGATTTGAAAATAGGTCATTGTTTACAAGTGGCAGAGTTGGAGTTCATACTCAGGTTGTCAGGTTAACTTGGTTCCAAAGCCCATTATTGTCTTGTTATGCTCATACTCATTCTTTTTCCCAATTAACACTATCTGTCTACATGCTCCATTTACCAACACAAATCTAAGAAAATTACTTTTTTTGCTAATAGAAGATATTGATGAAGTAAAATCTTGCAAGTGGCATAACTTCATTAATTTTTAGTCTAATTCCACCTGCTACTCATGGTTTGAGTGGAGTTAGATTAATATCAATAGGGTTATATTTCTGTTCTCAATCTTACCTCTTTCTTAATCCCTAGGTCAGGATAAGCTGTACTCTTTCTGCTATCCCGAGTACCCAAGAAATAGCTTAGATGGTACTAACTCTGGCTGAACCAACTTCATTGCCTTCCTCACAATAGCCTCAAATTCTGCACCAAGTTTCCCTCAGACAGTCTGTCCCCAGGGAAGAGTGCCCCATTGAATTATTAGGAGATAATGAAGGAAAGGAAAATCTGGTGAATAGTCTTTGAGATCCTACTGATATGGAGGGGTTAGGGTTTATCAATCATTCATATTGGTAATGTAAAAAAGCCCATGGAACTATTTAGATTCCAAAGCTAAAAGTTCACATCTTAAAGGTATATATATGTATACCTCAGCAATGGCAAATCAGCATTGTTTCTAGAGAATAAAGTTCCTGGCTCCTCACTGTATTGAATTAGGAAAGTAATATAATTTTTGAATGAAGGAAACCTTAGTTCAGGTTCTGACTAGGTGGATGACAAAAGTCCTTCCGCATGAGTAAGAAGAACACGTTACTAGTTACTTCCTGAGATTGTAGGGAGTGAAGTACTGGCATGTGCCACAAAATGACATCATAACATCACAGAGCTTTCCCCCACACATTTCTTGTTTACTATGACTCTTGATAGTATCCTTTCCTTTTATGTTTGATTTAATTTTCTTTTGCTTTGTTCACATGGCCCCCGGGGCTACAAAATCACCAGAGAGGCATTTCTTAGAATGTATCCCTACTGCTAAACAATATGTGACTGTAGCTTGTAGAAATTGGATCTTGATACAGAGCAGGTGCTCTCTTCAAATCACCAAATAACATCAAAGTCTTGTGGGATTTTTGAGTTGGTAAGTAAAGAAACCTTGATAATGGCCTATTTAAGAAGTTTTAGAAATAGTGAGAAATTATTCTGGGTTGAGGGTCCAATCTCTGAAGTAAATGCATTAGGGTGCAGTACAATCTCTAGTCCATGAGAGAGGAAAGAATAGAAAAGAGGTAGAGACAGGGGAACATGAAAATAAGGACTTGCTTTATTTTCCTTTGTGTTTTTGTCTTCTGAAACCAGAAGCTAAGTGACTAAAGAAAGTTGAGCCATTGTTTGCAGTAGGATAAATTCAAGTCATAGGACATATTTACTGCAAGAATGATTCAAAAGACTCATGTCTGTGTTCCTACTTATAAGCAGCCAGCACTAATAAAATTTTAAACGTGGACATCATGGGGAATAAAGGTAATCAGGAAAGTTGTAATATAAAAATGGTAGTAGTCATCAATTACTGAAAACCTTGTGCTGGGCATTCCTATATGAATTTTTTTCTTTTTTTTTTTTTTTACTTTGAATCCTTGATAACAATAAAAGTACTATTATTATCCCTATTTCACAGATGACAAAACTGAGGAATGGTGAAGTAAAGCAACCCATAATGACAACAATAATCAAATCAGCATTCTCTCATCAGAACAGTTTTTCTAATTTCCATATGAGAATGGCTTGCCACTAACCTAGACTTCTTCAAAAGACATATCCCTGGCAGTAAAGAATGTACAAAGAGAAAATCAAGAATAATTTGCTATTAGACATGTATTAGGGAGGAGAGGAAATTTCCCTTGCTCCTCTGGGTTCTTTGTGGGATGGGTGAATATTTAAATGAGCATCACACAATAGAACATGTAAACAATTTAATTACATACATATGAGAATCCATATAACTGTAGATTATAAGATCAGTGAAGGAAAATGGGATTGTATCTTTGAGCTTAAGAACGGGATAAGGATCTGGGACTTCGAGGAGAGAGGAGGGTGACTTGTATGATGAGGACTAGAGCTTGTAGCTGCTCAGCTATATAGAGAGATTTCTCCAATAAAAGACTACTTCTCCAAAATAAGACTACTACTTATTTTTTTTTTTAATCTCAAAGATGCCTCTGAATTTCATTATTCTAGATAAGAAATGGTAAAATTTTCTATGAGCCTGTAGGGCTTCAAATGACTTCATTTCAAAACAATCCTCATGTCAAAGTGACACATTTTGGGGAAGCCTGTTTTGAAAAAAAAACTCAATGGTCTAGTCTTCATATTACCAAGAAATAGTGAAAAAAACTGATGTATTGTGAGATTAATGACTCCTTATTTTAAGGATGTCCATGTATTAAAGGAAAGGAAGAAATATTTGTTAATTTATTTTTCTTCTACAACATTCAGGTTGCAGATAATTAAGATAGGTTTATTCAGATAGGCCCTTTTACTCAATAATCCTATCTGTTTTCTTCTCTCATTTTGTAGGGGAGATGACTGATAAAGGCCAAATGACTTGCCCAAGAGTTCATAATGGCAGAAAGGGAGCAAAGATGTTGGGAGACAGGCTGTCAGGCTTCTCATCCTGGTTCTATCACCTATCAGCGGAGTTACCTGGGCAAATCATTGCATCTTCCATGAGCTGGCTTCTCATCTACAAACTCAGGACAACAATAGTGCAACCTTTACCAAACCACTTTGAGGATGAAATGGAAAGTGACTATAAGAAGGAAGGTCAATGCAAATCTGAACCATAAGATTATGATATTCATAATATACTAAATGCATCTTGTCCCATACCATCTCATTGATAAAAGTGAGTTTGCATTATTCTTACAGCAATAGTCTAAGTCTCAACAATAGAGTCCCTAATTCAGATGTTTAAGCAAACTAAAATAACAACACTGGCAATAAAAAAGAAACTAATTGCTTTTTAAGAAAAATAAAAACATTGGGGGAAAAGTATTGAATTTGTAGGTGATGATTTTATAAATGAAATTTAGAGAGAAACATTCAATGAGTTAAAAATAGTATGACAAAAAAATCATATTGTTTCTAAGCACACTATTTTTAACACAATGGAATTCTCAGAATTACCTTACCGGTCTTCTAAATCAGGAATATTAAGGTATTTTCAAGACTGAAGGTAAAATGGATCTTGTTAATTTGCTTCCATCTAATTAATTTATAAATAGGCCAGTTTGGAAAGCAGTTAAAACTCACATTTGTATGTTTTAGAAATGAAAATAAGAATGCTGTACACTTATGTACGAAATAGATTTGTTACTATTTCCCATTGGATAATGTAAGTCGAGGCAGGTCTAGATCCTTACTAGAATCTCAAAAAACACAACGGTTGCTACAGTGTAGTGAGCAAAACATGAAAGATGAGTTCAGAGAAGTGGTAGTACTACTGCCTGTGACCTTGAGAAGGGAAGGTCATCTCAGTTCCTTAAACTCCAGTTTTCTTACCTGTAAATGAGATGGGGTAGGAAACAATCTAGTCACCCTTCCTCCCCCCCCACCTGATATGGTATTTCAACTGCCTAATGCTTATCAATGATTACAGAACTTGGAAACTGCCTCTGCACTGACCTCTAGTTCCTGAATTATTATTTCTTAGAATGATGTGATGACTACACATTTCATTGAAAGTGCTAAAGCGTTAAAGTAGCATTTGATAGGCTCCAAAAAACAAGTTTGATGAGCTAGTATTTACTTAATATTTTGTAAGAAAATTGTTAGTATTTTTCACACCCTTTCAACCTATTAATATCACCAAACACTGACCATTACATAAGAAAATTGTTTGCTAAGGATAGAATGACAGATAATACAGGCAAATGCACATAATTTCTATTCTTTCATGGGAATTTTCTATGACAAGTAAAATTTTGGAGTTGCTGAAAGCCTGTGCCATGCTTTTTATGACCCTTATTATGCTGAGAGACTGTGAAACATTTGCAAATTAGAAGGATACAGATATGGGAGACACTGAACAAATTCTGAATATTTTTACCACAAAATTATGAGCTGTTTCACCTGCAACAGTCTTTGGAATTGGTGTACTTTGAAAGAGAGATAAGCATTAGCCTAACACAAAGGGCATATTGTTTTAAAATTATGAACTATAGGAAGAAAAAGATAAATTGCACACACACAGAAACATCTAATACATAAAATCTACCCGAGAGGTTGTAAGATCTGACTTTTATCTACAATATGGAAATTGAAATTAGAGCTATTTATAGTTCTAGGGTCAGTCTGTATAATATATTTATGAATTCTCACATTCAAATGTATATTTATACCATTATACCTTTCCAGAAAATCTTAACCTGTGGCCTTTGAGTTTTCTATTTTTAGATCTGGTATTCTTGATTTGAGAAGGTGTGTTGTGTGGGAAGATAATAAAAGTTCATGGCTTTTTGTAGGTGGAAGAAGTGAAAAGAGGAGAGTGAGGGCAAAGAACTTCAAGTTCCTCCATGGCTGTGAGTTCCACCAATGTAGAAGCTGCCATCCTGCTATTTCAGGAGATCAGAGACTTGAAACCTGCTCAGTTCCTTCCAGCTCCTGAAGTCTAAGTTAATATAACTACATATTATTTTCTATCATACCGAAAAATAGTATGGAACTTATATTGAAAAGACAAACTGTAACTAATTCAATACTTCATTTTGCACCACTCTTATGACTCTTATTTAAAGATACATAGAGAAAAAAAGTACTGACTAGTTTTAGGGCTGAATATCAGATTCTGACACCCAAAGGCAGTCAATTCATCAACACTCATATGAGGTCAAATCCCAAGCACTCAGTGTTCCTTAATACAAGAGCAGAGGTTCTGGAACAAGGTGAGCCTGGGTGCAAATAGGTGTTACTACTTAATATCATATTATCTTGATCAACTTACACTTCCTCTGTACTTTTATTTCCACATTATTAGAAAGGAAATGACAAGTTTTCCTACCTTATAAATTATATTAGAAAGATACCTGCTTCACATATTTATTGAGGTAAAATAAGCACTTAGTAAATGCTGGTTGTTGCCAGTTTTAGCGGCAAAATAAGTACAGTTACACTAAGTTAAAATGACAAATTTAGAGAAATTTTACATTTAGATAAAAAGATATTATAAATCTATAGCAATTGAGTGAGTTTAATGTTAGTTTATGGATAGACAAACAAAACAGTCAACTAGAATCTGGAAACAGGTCTGAAGATACTCTAGATTTATGCTGAGGATTACATTATGAGTAGAAAGGATTTTCAGCAACCTGTACTACAACAACTGTATTTGCATCTGGAAAAAAAATCAATGAGTTCCTACCTCACAACATATACAAAAATCAACTCTGCATGGATTATACATCTCAATGTGAAAAAAGTAAACATAATACATTCACATAAAATAGAATGAGATATTCATAACTTTGAGATGAACAAAGATTTATTAAACAGGACAGGGTTATCATTAACTATAAAGAAAAGATTTGATTGGATTATAGTAGAAGAAACAAGAAACAAGAATTTATGTATATTAAAAAATACAAATGACCAACAGGCATATGAAAAATTGCTCAACATTGCTAGTAATAAGGGAAATGCAAATCAAAATCACAATGAGATACCACCTTACACCAGTAAGAAAGGTCCATATCCAAAGAACAGGCAACACAAATTGCTGGCGAGGATGTGGAGAGAAAGGAACACTACTACACTGCTGGTGGCAATGTAAACTAGTTCAACCACTATGGAAATGTGTGTGGAGGACCCTCAAGCTAATGAAAATGGAACTACCATTTGACCCAGCATTGGGTCAAATGGTAGATTCTGGGAATCTACCCAAAAGAGACTTCAATGTGGGTACAATAGGACACCTGTACCCGGATGTTTACTGCAGCACAATTTATAATTGCAAGGTCATGGAAACAACCTAAATGCCCCAAAACAGAGGACTAGATGAAAAAAATGTGGTATATATACACGATGGAATATTACTCATCAATTAAAAATGACAAATTTGACAACTTCATAACAACCATGATGCATTTAGAAGAAATCATATTAGCTGAAACAAGCCATAAAGAAAAAGGCAGAAACCAAATGGTTTCACTAATGTATGGGATATAGTGAAAAAAAAAATAAAAGCCTTGAGGAAAGTCAAAACAAGCTAAGCACCAAAATGAAGCGCACAACTATGAACAGGAGGGAAAGGGGGGGAAGGGAGGGGAGGAAGGGGGGGCAAACCCTTGAGATTACAAAGTTGTGAAATTTATACATAAATAAAGAAAAAAAATAAAGTAAAAAAAAAAAAGAAAAAAGATACAAGAATTGTAACCTCAGAGTAGTAAGGAAACTTATAACACTATCTGATAAAGAACTGGTATCCTTGAGATCTAAATATTCCTGGAAGTCAATAAGAAAAAGTCAATAGAAAAGTGCCAGAATGTAAAAAGGTATTTCAAAAACTAGGATACATAAATGGTCATTAAATACATGAAAAATTGATTGGCTATTTTTAGTCAAAGCTGAAATTCAAAGTTATGCAACAATAATATATTTCAAATGCCTATCAGAGTGACTAAAATAAAAAGATGAAAATAATAAGTGTTATGTTGATAATATGGAACAATGAAATTTCCATACATTGTTGATAGATATGTAAATTGGTTCAATTGCTTTAAAAAAAACAGTTTAGCAATATTCACTATAATTAAAGTATTCATGCCCCAAGATGCAGCTATTCCACCCAAAGATATACATTTAACAGAAATGCATACACGTGTCTCCCCAAAAATACATATGAATATTTATAGCAGCACTTTTGTTATAGCCAAAAACTTAAAACAACTATAATGTTCATCCAAGAGTATATCAGATAACTTAGTTTATTTATATTTACTACAAAAATGACAAATACACAAAAATGACTTGTGTATTTTATACACAATAACAAATTGAAGACATAATGCTGAATAAGAAAAGTCTTCTACAAGAGAGAACATACTACATGATCCTATTGATCTAAAATCCAAAGCAAGCAAAACTCACCGATAGTAATGGAAATAGGTTATTTAGGAGAGAGAAAAATATTGAGAGGCCCAAATAGAACTTTGATGGTTGTAAAATATTATCTTGCTGTGCATAATAATTATACAGGTAGCCAATGTTGATTTGTGCCATTTTCTTAGTATATAATGCTTTTATGTAACAATGTGAAAAAAGTTAACTTTAAAAAGGTAGGATATAAACTTTTCAGCTGAGTAAGAAAGATAAATGGAATTTTAGACTATAAAACCTTTGCACATCATTAGGCAAACTTTTGCATTTGCCCTGCTCCTTCTGGAGCCAGAGATTGCCAGTAAACACAGTTAGGTTTACTGGCTAAATAAAAAGATATATAACCTGTCCCATTAGTCATCCTGGTCCAAATAACCAATTTGGTATCAGCTACTAAGGTTGGGCAGGGGTGTCCCTTTACACCTGAACTTCAGTTTATTTCATCTGCTGGATGAGCAAAGTGTGTGTGTGTGTGTGTGTGTACACACATACACACACAAACTCACCTACGTATTATCTTCTGTAAATGGGGATCCTGACCTTACTAAGAGAGATGCTGATGAAAAAGTTCTAATAGATTTGACTGATGGTCTGTGAATTCTAAGAAGCATCACAAATTTCTTTGAAATTATCCCCCTCCTCTCTGTTCCTTCACCTATTCAATTGTAGACCCTACCTCCATTTCTCCCTTCAACTCTCTCTCCCTTCCTCCCTTTTTTCTTCCCTCTTTCCTTCTTCCCATGCATACACATGTCCATCCATCCATGCATCCATGCATCCATCCACGCATTCCATCCATCCATGTATCCATGCATCCATGCATGCATCCATGCATGCATCCATCCATGCATCCATGCATCCATCCATGCATCCATCCATGCATCCATCCATGCATCCATCCATGCATCCATCCATCCATCCATCCATCCATCCATCCATCCATCCATCCATCCATCCATCCATCCATCCATCCA
>PVHY01029397.1:0-14322 GCA_004024945.1 Uropsilus gracilis | reverse complement strand
CTTCCTTCCTTCCTTCCTTCCTTCCTTCCTTCCTTCCTTCCTTCCTTCCTTCCTTCCTTCCTTCGTCTCCGCATGGTGGTGCATGCCTGTAAATGGCAGCCTAGGAAGCCATGGCCGGGGCTAGGGATCGCAGTTCGAGTCCTGCTAGGGGCATGTAGTGAAACCTAATTCCAAAAAACTATAGCTGGGTATGGTGGCGCGCACCTTTAATCCCAGCTACCTGGGAAGCTGAGGCTGGGGATCGCCGCTTGAGTCTGTGGTACCCCGGGCAATGTGAGCCTGCGGTTCCACGGGCACAAATAGCGAGACCCAGTCTCAAAAAAAAAGCCCACCTTTCAATGGAATTCCCAGAGGCTTCCTTGGCGCCGAGAAGCCCGGGACACGCTTCACTGTAGGGCTATAGTGTGGTGTCTGGGGAACTGGGAGGAATACATTCTGGAGGGATTGCTTCCAGAAAGGGTTCCCTCTTTTGAACAGGAGCACGCTGATGCGTGTCTTCTGCTACTAACTCTGCTTTCCTGCGGCTGCTGGGCTGCCCTGCAGGCCTCATCTCCAATTTGATCCCGTCCTAGAGAGCCTCTGCGCCTGCCCGCAGCGCCCCCATCCGGAGCTGCCCTCTTCCGGGTTCCCCCCTGGGCCCCCCTTGTCTGGAGCAAGTTCATGAAACCCCTTGCTGTGCTCATGCTACTTAAGGGTGACGATTCGGCTCTGGCGAGAACACGCGCCTCTCTGCTTGCCGCACGCCCAGGATGGCACGCCAGAGCTGCCAGAGGCACAGCGGGCAGGAAGGCTGGCTGCTGCCCCCCCCCCCACCGTTATCTGCATCCTAGACGGCCCATCTGGTTGAAACACAAGGCCTGCGAGCTGAAGGCAAGATTTGTAAGGACCAAACAGGAGGCGGAAAAAGCCATTAATTATGTTATCACGAAAAATATTTGGTGCTTCTTAACATTACAGCTACCGCTGCTGCTGGTAATGCCCTTTTATTTGTCCAGGGGGGTTTGCTCCCATTAGATTAGATTAAGCGTCTCATCTACGACACAATAACAGATTTGGCCTCGTGTTTGAGCTGCTGGCTGGGGTTGACTGATACCCAAGCTTTTGACTCCCTGCTGCGTATCTAAGCGGGACAAGCTGCAGTCAATGCATTTAATCAACATAAAGAGAACACAAAT
Source organism: Uropsilus gracilis (assembly GCA_004024945.1). Lineage (NCBI taxonomy): Eukaryota > Metazoa > Chordata > Mammalia > Eulipotyphla > Talpidae > Uropsilus > Uropsilus gracilis. The sequence goes on along the minus strand of PVHY01029397.1, from coordinate 13,147 downwards.
TGCATGTTAGCCTTTTTGAGTCCGGTAATCAGGTTCCCCCCCACACACCCCCCTGAAGACCCTCCCCTCCCCCATCTCCGCTCTGTTGGGCAATTTGAGGCACCCTTGTGCTGCAAAAAAAGAATTTTTTTTCTGAGTCAGGTAAAAGTCTTTTGCATTTTAATTGCACTTGATCTGCTCATTGAATGACCCCTGTAATTTATATATTGTTCATAGTTAGTGCCTTCTGCAGCCCTGCTGTGCGGCTGATAACATAATTCACGTGAGCACCTTGGGCTCTGTGGGGAGCGGCTTCGGCTCTCTGGTCTGAGTCTGCAAAACGCTCCGGCTCATCCTTCAGATTCCAGCCGCCATGGCTGATGGCAGTCACTATCTGCTCGCGCAGGTGTTGGGAAAAGGCCACGCGACGGCCCTGGCCTGCTCCTTTGTTTACATGTAAGCTCGCCCTTTCCTTCCCGGCGGCTTATGCTGTTTGCAGACCCCACACTGCTGGTGACGCAGCTTCCTCCACACCCTCCCTGGGTCCTGCAATGAAGGGACTTAAAGTCCAGGCGTGAAAGGAAGACAAACGGGCACCTCTGTCTCGCAGGCTGAACACAGAGGTAGCGAGAACCAAGATAGCGTAGGTAGGAGGGCAGGCGGAGTGTGGCGTGGGGAGAGGGCTCTGACTCGCTGCATCGGAAGCTTGACTTTGGCCACCTGGAGCCATGCTATTTGCATGATTTGGAAAACATGCTACACATGTGAGGCCAGTCGCTCGGAAGTCCAAGGGCAGTTTTCACGAAGTATTTAGGTGTTTGATCATTCGACTTGCTTTATATTCACATTGAAGCTGTTTCCCTCACCTCCTCTGGAAGGACAGTTTAGGGGGCTGGGCTGGTCATCTTGGCCAGTCTCAGGCATGGCTCTCCAGGCCTTTCGGAGGGAGGTTAGAGGCACGTGGCTCTGAGTGTGGTCCATGTGCGCCGGCGTCCTCACCACATGCCGGGTTGTTAGCAGGGTGCCCAGACTTGATGAGTCAGAATCTGTGTTCTAAGGAGGCCCGCAGGCGGCTGGCTCATCACAGCCATCGCTGCACTGGGCAGTTGGGTCTCGATGCCAGTGACACCTCAGATCCTCTGAGAATCTCTAAAAGTGTACAAAGGTCTGGACCCCACCCCCTAGAAGTTCTGATCTAATTGTCTAGCATGGACCTAAGCTTCGAGAACAGTGACAGGCTGCGCGGTGGTCCAACTTGCAGGCAAGGGCTAGCATGACAAGCACGCAAAGTCTTAGAGAAGGGACCCCAACAAAGAGCCAACATCAGTGCCCCATGGGCGTTTCCGAAGTCCCCTGCCAGGCTCCCTGAAACCAGCAGGGTTTTCAGCCCAATTTAACCTGACAACCTGACACGTGCCATGGGCCGTCTCATCATACCCAACAGGCCCACTCAGACAAATTTGTGGGCAAAGTCACCTTGTGGGAGAGACGGATTTTCCCTCCCATCCCTCCCAGTGCTACGATGCTGGAAGGTCATCAGCTGGAAGGTCATAGCATCTGCTGATGGCCGCACGGGGCTGTTCGCAGACAGCTCTGAAACACACCCCTTTGCGGAAAGTGTCAGACATCGCAGCCCGCGTTCTGAAGGGCTGGTTTCAGAGGATCTCAATGTCGTGGGCACATCCGACTTAGTTTGGGGGTGTCTTTTAGAGTCTATGTTTAACAAACATCCCGATTAGTTTTTAGTACCAAAGAGGCAGGTGATCTTTTCGTAGAAGATTTTGGAATAGACCTTCTGCTCCAGGTCTTCTGACTAGACCTGGGTTCAAGTTCTTACTTCCCTGCTGAACCATTTATTAAAATGTCTTTAAAATTTTTTTAAATTACTTTAAAAACTACTTTAAAGTCCCTCAGCAATGACGGAATGACATAACATATGGCAGAATGACAAGTTCCACCCAGCGTGCACCCCCCAGGCTGGTCTGCTGGCATCTGAAGAGAGCCCCCTCTCCCCTCCCAGTCTGTTACTGTATCCATTTCTGCTGTCTAGATCACCTGGGTGTTGCTAATGAGCACAGAAAATGTAAGAAAGAGGTTTTATTAGTGAAATTAATGACTCGTTAATGAGCATGATGAACGCGGAAATAATCGCTCATGGATGGAGTCCCATGAATCCAAGATACGTGGATCTGTGCCGACACTTCAGCAGGGCTCGCTTCCCTTGGGGGCCAGGTAAAAGAGCCTGGGAATGCCCTGGGCTTGGATGCTTGGGGATGGTGCCCAGCAGCTGAACGCTAACGGGGTCCTCGCCCAGTCGTCGGTGGGGGAGCGTTTCTCACTGCCTGACACTGACCAGGATGCTTGGAAGCCCCCGTGGCCACATGGCTATTGAGTCTACTTTGGCGTGAACCTTTCGAGCAAGATGCCAGGATATGGCCTAAGAAGTGCTTTTGCTCGCCACCTTCTGCGGCGGCCGTGGAGCAGCTGACCCTCCTTCACGCAGGCCTTTCCAGCATCTTCCACGAGCTACCAAGAGGCATCCGACAGCCGGGCAGGAACCCATCAGCTCGCCTTGGAGGCAGCCTGGCAGCTCGTCGCTAGCGCTCTCGGGGTCCCGTGACTTCATGACAAACAAGAGCATCATTTGAAAGATGCTTTTCTGGCTCCCGATTCTCAATATTTAAAGGTCGGGACGTCCATGGAGACGTGGGCCACACCAAGAGCCTCTGGATGGCAGTGGACCTAGCTGTTGCGTTCCCTGCACCCCCTGACCCCCCCATCACAGTCCACACTGTGTGACTCTTTTCAACAATCCCAACCCCCTGGGAAACTCAGTCCCTGCTTGCCATTCTCTCTGTATGGTCCCAATTAAGCCTGTGGACTGTAATATGGAATCCTGACAAGGTTGTGAACGTTGCTAAGTTAAGAGTCTTCTGGCAAAAGGCAGTGTGGAGGAGATGGTACTTTGGCCTCATCTCCCTTTGCATGGAGTTGGTTTCAATTTAACATTTTCCTTCAAGGGAACGTAGCGGTGATGCTCGGCTCCTCGCGGGTCTTAAATGAAGCATCAAGTCCGCTGACCCGGAGGCGAGGCCCAGCTACGCCTGCTTGGAGCTTTCTGGGGTCAACGAAGCTATTGCAGGATGTGGACCCCAAATGGCGAGGCCTAGTCCCTCGCGTGCGCCAGCCAAAGAGGAAGAGCATGTTTAATTGACCCGCTGGTCGGTAGTTGTTCCTCTTTCAGCTTCTAAATAATCCTGGTGTCTTTCCATTGTGGGTCCCCGAGGACTCCTGCTTGAGCCTGTTAGAGTCCCTAATGAAGCCATTGTACTATTTTCAGTCAAGATCTGTGGTGTGAAACAAAGAAGGGACTCGACAGAGCTGTTTCCAGCACAGTTATTGAAAATAATCCCAACCTATTGGGGCCAAAAATAACTGAGATCAAGACGAAGATCAAGCTATTGTTGCAATCTTGTGCAATAGCAGAGCCAATGAAAAAACGCTGGGCAGCAAACCAACGGAGACAGTTCATCTAAAAAGATTTTTCCTTAGAAAAATTCTCCAGGACATCTGGCCCCCAGCTCTGAAATTGTCCTGTTTTGTGTTATCTAAATGTTTGTTTGGTTTCAGCTTCGCTGTGTGTCGTGGGGTTTCTGAAAGAACTTACCTTTATCTTCAGACAGCATCAAGGGACTGATGCAACGAGAGCTTCGAGTAGTTGGAAAGGCACGTTATGGTACCTGCCAGTGATCGAAACAACGGAGTCTTAAGCCTGCGAGTCTCAGAAGCGTTGGCTAAAACATCCCAGAAAGATGAAGCCAGAGAGTGGACAGGTGTTTCCACAAGGTGATTCGATTTTTAAAGTCTATTACTTGGCTACTAGATACGTTTATCTGCAGCTATGTGAAATGAAACACTTAGCCCACTTCTTCAAAGGAAACCGAATATAAAATCCCAGCAATCCTTATGTTTTCTCAGACCTAAATGCAACGTTCTTGAACTTGAGTCAAGATTTGTTTCTCAGATAAACATTGAACACGTAGCCCCTGTCTGCCTGTCACGGTGCTGGGAGGTTAGGAGCGTCTCCTCAAAGAAAGAGTGTAAGGAGGTGTAGATACACATTTGAGAACCAAAGCTGCTACCCTGATTTTGCAATTCTCGGTGGAGCTTTGAGCCATGGAAGTGCTCGGACAGCCCAGAGGCCAGTTGAAATGAGATGCAGATGTGGGGGCCCCCGGAGCTTGGGGGAGGGCGGGTTGCAAGGCTTAACTCACTCCATGCTCATGGCTTCAGCCTTGTTCTTCTAATGCTGAGGATTCTGGTCTCTAGTCAGGAGTGATGAGTCAGTTGGTGGGTGTATGAAGAGTCAGTCACAACTGTCCTTCGGAACCAGCTGCAGAACTCAAAGTACAGACTCCTCAGCCTCTGCCCAGATTCCAGAACCCAAACTCCCAGGGTGGGGCTGGGAAGCCTCGATTCCCTCGGATTCTGATGCACAGCTGGGGTTAAGACTTACTGGACATGAGACCAATGTATCCCAGAGCGCTGTGCACTGAAGGGCCGGGACGCTGTGAGAGACAGCGGGAGCCAGGTCCCTGCCGACAGATGATTGATCGCCACCAGAGAAGAGCTTTAAGGGAAGAACAAGAAAATAACGGAAAAAGTGAGAGGAAAACAAGCTAGCAGGAACACCATGGCTGTGTGCTGTCTCTGCTGTTTCAGGGGCGGGTTGCGGTGCTGAAACTCTGGCCTAAGCAGGTCCCCCCTAATATCTGTGCGATCGGGGCCCAGAGCACACATGGAATCCCGTGTACTTGTCTAAATTCTTAGAAGGTGATTGAAAATGTCCCTCCGCCTCGCTTGAAAAATAGACTTTTGTAAGACCTCGGTTTGAAGCTGGAAGTGTTACCCCCTGTGGGATGCTCGACTGGGCCATTATGACTTGGGGAGAGTAAGTCCCTGGCTACCCACTGCTTCCCTCTTAGGCATCACCTCCCACCTGATAAGGACCAGGTGGGCACATGGAACCCATGGCTTGGTATGTCCACCAAAATTCAACTCATTCCTTCCTGCATAAACCTACCTGTGGCCTTACTCCCATGTGTGCTGTTTATATCAACTACATCACCTGACCTTTGGAAGAAGGGCCCCAAAGAAGTCTATGCAGGTTCTAAAGGCAGGTTTGGGCCATTTGGTCAGGGAGTTTCAAGGTTCCTGCCTCATCCTAGAGGAAGGGCCCTGATCAGAGTGGGGTTCTCTGAAGGTCAAGGTCAATGACCTTCTCTGAAGGTCAAGGTCAATGAGTTTCTCTTGAAGGTCAAGGTCAATGAGTTTCTCACAATAGCCCTGTGTCCAGACAAGATGGTGGATCAGTCTGGCAACTCAAGTCTTCACCCATGGGAACAGGAAAATCAGTGTCTGGAGAATATTCTTAGAGAAGAAAATCTTATCTATTCCCCATCCTTTTCACTTCAGGTATGGATTCAAATTGAGATTTGAATCCATAGCCACGTGTGGCTCAGGTTTTTATCAGTAAGGATTAGATTCAAGGGCTGGGGATGGTGGCGCATGCCTGTAAGCGGCAGCCTAGGAAGTCGTGGCAGGGACCAGGGATCGTGGTTCGAGTCCTGACGAGGGCAACGCAGCAAGACCTAGTTCCAAAAAAATAGCTGGGCGTGGTGGCGCATGCCTGTAATCCCAGGTACCAGGGAAGCTGAGGCTGGGATTGCTTGAGTCTGTGGTACCCCGGGCAACGTGAGCCTGCGGTTTCACAGGCAAAAATTGTGAGACCTAGTCTCAAAAAAAAAAAAAAAAAAAGGTTTAGGCTCAGCTGGGAAATAGTGGGTTTAGGCCCAACCCAAAATACCATGGCATAAACAAGATGGATGTTTTTCACCTAAACACAAGCAATCGAGTTCTAAAATAGCTGCTGAGTTCCGCCTGTCACGTCCACGTCTCAGACAACTAGGGAGAGGAAGAGAGAAAGAAGAGTACTCTGTTTTAAAGATGAGCTCCAGAATTTTCATCCCATGCTGCTACCTGTATCTCATTGATCAGAACTTAATTATATCAGCGGGACCAACCACAGTTTGTATCTAGCTAAAAATGGAGCTTCTGTCCCCAAGGGGAGAAAAGGAATTGGGGGACAACTAGCAGTGTCTGGCAAGGGACTTTTTATCTAGACAGTTGAAACTGACCCTGGAAAACTTAAGCAAAAAGGTAGCTTACTAGCTGGTTATTGGGTGCATCAGATATTGGGCAGGCTAAGGATGGCCAAGTGATTGTCAGGTGAATGAGTTCTCAGGGTTTTGGCCCCTCTGCCATTAGCCTCTATGGCCTATGTGGTATTGCTCCCTCCCCATGAGTGGCTATGCCCGCCCCCGTGGGTGTGCGCATGCGTGAGTGGGCTCACCTGGGCTTGGGAGGTGAGGCTAAAGGGCAGCGTCACCCGCGAGAATGCCAGAGAGAGAATGGGCCTGGAGGAATTGTTGTGATTCCCAGGGGTGGGGGGGCGCTTGCCTGCCTCCCAGCACCCCTAACTCTGCCTATGACTTGCCCTCCCTGCCTGGTGTAACTGCTAGAACCAATAAAGAACCTACACAGATCTGGGACTCTTGCACTACAATTGGCTGCAAGAACAGGATGCTTGCATGACCATGATCGATCTGGAACCTTCCATCAACCCACCCCCCACTGCTGCTCACACCACCGGGCACTAAATGTTTTCTACAATTACATGTCCCAGGATTTAGCATCATTCTTTCTAGAACCGTCTAGTTCTAGAAAGAATGTCCAAGATGGCAGCTGCTACATGTGGCATGCGGTCCCGTGCAGACAGTGAGGATGGAAAACAAGTCTGTCATTGCCAAAAACGTCATTGAACAGCACCGGTCTGGAGCAGAGTCCCAGACCACGGCATCCAATTTGTCAAGCTAGTTTATGAGTCCCCTCTCGGCCACCAGGAGGGACCCCACCGAGATACAATGTAATCTGCACAAGATAGGAAGGAGGTTTGCCCGCCTGGCAGCTAAAAATGCAGGCAAGGTACTCAACATACACTTACTGACAGTAGGATCTTGGGCTGTCTGCTTCCCTAGCTTCAATTTTTGCATTTGTACAATGGAAATAATGATAACTGCCTCTTAGAATTGTTACAAAGATAAAAAAGATATGATAGGAAAATTACCAGGACCATCTGGGTTAATGGAGTCTTAGCTACAATGACCAAATGCAATGTGTGTGCCTTGATCGGCCCCTGCTTTGAACAAACAGCTGCAAGAGACATTTGGGAGATAATTAGAGGAAATTTTAATATAGAATGAGCGTTAGATACTATTAGGGAATTACTGTTAATTGTGTTAGGTTTGATAATGGCATTGTGATTATATAGGATGTGGTAAAATTTTTAAGGGTAAAATATTACCTCTAGAATTCTGAATATTAATTCTAAATACAAAAATAGATGAAAGAAATATGACAAGATGCTATTTGTTAAATCTGGCTGATAGGTAAATGGCTCTTATTCTCCTTAGCCTCTTATTTTTTTAAATAATTTCTTCAAGGATGTACCAGGCATTCAACAAATGTGTATTTCTTCTCTCCCCTTCATAGTATCATGATTGAAATACCTCCTACCCTTGTTCCACCCAACCTGCCCCACTTTCCCCCCAAGACCACTTTCTAAGACTTCCCGCCCTTTCTGGGAAGTCTTTCTGGGCCCACTTTGATTTGTGGGTGACCTTCCAATACAAGGAGCCCTTCGCCTGATACATGAAGGAGACTTGCAAAGAGGCCTGTGTCCACAGCATCGATCCTGGAGGTCGGGCCAAAGTGGGGTTCAAAGAAAAAAAATTCAGTCAGTCCGCCAGAGCGGTTACATTTTTCACATCAGCCCCCTTTGGCTGAAGCCTAATTCAGAAAGAAGTGGTGCTGGGAAATGGGTGGACGTAGCGGCCACGTTTCCATTTCCCTTGATCCAACTGTTCAGTAAGTATAGAGGAGGAAGGGTGGACTTTGGAGGATCCGAGTGACATCTCACAAAGACCCACAGCGGGAACCGTGGAAGTGGACTCAGAGTGGACCCATCCGATCTGATTTTCTTGCTGAGTACTGAAAAATGGCTCACAAGAAAGGGCAGAGAAATAACTCACAAGCAAGGGCTTTTGGGGAGGAAGCAGCGAGCTCTGTGGGCAAAATCCTGGCTTCCTATAATGGTCAGCAGCCCGCAGTTTCCACATATATGGAGATGAAGACAAGTGGCCCAGAGCGTCAGTGCCTACTTCTCTACTATGTGCCGAAGTCTCAGCTTAGAACCTCCGAAGCGAGCACCTGGAGGCTCGCAGCCACCCTCAGTATTCGGGAGGAGAAAAGAGTGGCTACATAAGTAAGGTCATTTTAGATTTGGGAAATAAATGAAGCAATAAATAATGGTCTTTCAACTCGATGTCCCTCTACAACAGTATGCTTTAAAGTTTAACAGTGCATTTTCTGTTTCCAGTAAGATGCTGGTGGTGCTGGTATGTGTGTGTGCACACGCGCATGCATGCATGTATGTGTGTATGTATGTGTGCATGCATGCTGGGGTGGAAGAAATACTCAAATGCTCTGAAGGACTTTCCCACCATGAAGCAGCTACATACTGGATGTAAAATGCTCTGCAAGGCGTTTCTGGTTTTGCAAGTGGCTGGCATGGTTGCCAAAGGCTTCCACAACAGCAGTACCCCGAGTTAGAAGGAACTCAAGTCTGGACTGGAGCAGGAAGCCTTCAACTGCAAGCAATGGCTATGTGTGTTAAGGGGTAGGGGATGCTCTGTGAGTAGATACGAAGAGCAACCCCAGTGGGAATACTGAGACTAGTACCCGTGTGGGGCAGGGATACTGATCCTGGGATCCACTTACTAAGCAAGATACTCACAGTGGCTAAAGTAGTTTTAGATCAGCGATATTTCTGATTTTACACTGGAGCAAATCCCCTTTGGAATAAAGCTCTAATTTAGACCCAGAGGATTTCTACAGATTAAAATCAGGCAATAAATTCAAAATATGCTAAGGCAGGCCACCATGAGCCAGAGGCAGCATAAAAAACAACAACATATAATAGATTCAGATCTCCATGAGGACTGAAGATAGAGGAATTGTTAGCTATAGAATGCAGAACAATTATATAGGAAATGTTTAAAGAAATAAAAGATGCAATCACCTCGATGAGCTGGCAACAATCAGCTTGCAGGAATAACTGGACAGCATTTATTAAATAGAATTTCTATAAATAAAAACACAACTATTGAAATACAAAACCCAAATGGATGGACTGGTAAGACAGTTGATTAAATCCAGTTGAAGAAAAGATTCGAAATTTCCCAGAGTGTAGCCCCGAGATGAGGGAGATGGAAAATATGAAAGAGACATTAAGTGATTGGAGGCTAGAATGCGTAGGCCGAACATAAATCGAATGTGATTTACAGAATAAGGGGTGGGGGAGGGAGAGAGAGAAAGAAAGGGGGTAGGGGGGAGAGAAGGAGAGAGAGAGATTTGAAGAGATAATGGCATGAATCTTCCAAGACTGATGAAAAACATACTAACAGATCCAGGAATCACAACATATACCAAGCAGACTATTTTTTTAAATTAAGAAATTCATGCCCAAACACATCATAATTCCACTGTAAAGCACCAACTGACATGAAATCTTAAAAGGGACCAGAGAGAAAAAATGGGCCATCTTCAAAGGAATGAGAACTAGACTAACATTTGCCCCTAATGAGAATGGAAATCAGAAGACAGGGGATTAATTTTTCCAATTGTTGAGAGAAAATAACTTACAGCTTAGAATTGTGTACTCAGAAAACATTTCAGGAGAGTAAAATGAAGATATTTTACTTATTTGCATTTACGATACACAAAATAGTTCTTTACTACCAAAAGACCTTCACTAAAGAGATCTAAAAACGGAAAGAAAAGGATGTGAGAACGAGCTGAGATTAAAAAAAAAATGGACAAGTGAGGAATAAAATAATCTGTGTGTGCATAAAAATATATATAGATGTGAGCAAATAATTGGGGGGAGAGAATCATGTCAAATTTATGGAGTTTAGAAAAATGACAAAAATAAAATACTAGACAACCATTGCATGCAGTTCATGAGAGAAGAGATCAGAGCTTAAGTCTCCTAAGACCCTGAAGGGTAACATTAGAGAACAGGAATTGGCAAACTCTTTCTGTAAAGAGGAAGCTATTAACTATTCTAAGTTTTGCAGACCTTGCAGTGCCTGTTCTGAATAGGCGACTCTGCCACTGTCCTGCATAAGCCACCTTCGCTCATATGCAAATGAAAGGAATGCCAATAAGACTTTATTTATGGAGACAGCAGATTTGATCCTTGGGTCACAGTTTGCCAATCCTTGATCTATATGTAAATTAAAATGTTTAGGTTTTTAATCTCTAAGTCAAATCTACATGATAAAACTTGTAATTGCTGGAAGAATAAAGAGTCTAACAAGTTCAAACAAATAAAAAGGCGCATTGAAGCAAGGGAACAGATGAGTTCATAGATAATAGACCACAAATAAGTCAACAAATAGCAAGAAATGGGAAAAAAAGAACAGGACAATAAAAAAACAATTAAGATGGCAAAACAAATCCAAATATAATCATTACTATTATTCAGCGAAGCAGCATGTAAATTAAACTAGGTGATTAGGAAACGGAAATTGTTAGTAGCAACTTTTTATTATTTTTTAATTTAATTTTTTCCCTCCCTTTTCAGTAGCAATTTTCAAAATGTAGCGATATGCCCATTACAAGAGCAGTACTAATTGCAGTTATACAGAAAGCCGGAAAGTAATAGGATTTAAGAAAAAAAAAGACACACCATGTAGTTACTAACCCAAAGAAAGTTACAATGGGGCATATAGACTTTTAGATAAAAAGCATCAGCAGGGCTAGGAGATCATGATACAGAATTCAATTCCTCAGACTTCCAAACTTCTATGCGCCTAATAAAATAGCCTAAAATGAATAAATATTGGCAGGGGAAACAGCCCATTGGAAGATGTCGGGCATGAGTGATGATTTTAGTTGCCTAATGAGATTGAGCAGTTAAGCAACTGGGATCACAAAATCATGTGCTCCCTTGTCCTTAAAAGCAGAGCCACACCCCAAGATAGAATAGTGCTACTGACTAGCTAGCACCATGAATATGTGTGTGTGTGTTTCCAACTTAAGTTAATTAATTAAAGAGATTCCCCAGGGGGGTGAGGGATGTGAGAGGATTCCAATTTACATAATAGCCCAGAGGCTGACTGGTAATCCATTATTAGATTCTCTGCACATGCGCCCTGGGAAAACTGAGCAGAGGCAAGACCACATGGCCAGCACAAGAAGGAAGCTTGCAAGGTGGGCTCATGAGGTTGTGCCGGCCCTATGCTTAGCACATTCACCCCAGCGTCATCGTTCTGGAAAATACTGCCTAGGCCAGCTAAGGTAGACAGTAGGGATGACAGGAAGAGCCCTGTCGTGGAAGAAAACCCGCCAAAACACAGAGCACAGAGAAAGGAGTTAAGCCCGTTCAAGGTTTCCGTGGCAAATGCACCAAGAAGCCAGCCAGCTCAGAAGACTAGAAGACAGGCCTCCCCGTGAGCGAGAGGCACCATCCGCCCGGGCGAAGACACCCAGGAGCTGTGGCTGGTTTTGGAAAAAACATGAATCTCAGAGACACACAAGTTGTGGTCCTCATCCCACCACTGACTGACTTCCTCTGGGGGCAACTCTGAGGGGCTCTCCTGGTTCCAGAGCTTCTGTGGAGGTCGGCTAAGACCTCCATTAACACCCGCATCATGGTTCAACTTCTCTCTGCCAGTGTCTTTGCCCTCACTCCTCTCCTGTGGGTTTAATTCGCCTCTTTGTGCTTCTTTCCTCATCTGGGAAATGTTCCCTGGAAAACTGGGCAGAATTATGGGACTGAGTTCATTCATTCATCACCCGTCAATATTTCTGAGCACCTATTTTGTGCCAGTTACTCTTCTAGGCGCAGCAGTAAATGAGACAGATAAGGCCCTACTTTCATGAAACGAGAGCGCACAGACCATGAACAAGTTAGCTGTGTTAAGTCTGGCCCCTGGGAAGAGGGTGGTGGTGAGCCCTACGCAGGAAGCTCCCGGGTGCCCTTATGCACAACGCGGGTAGGGGAGCGAGGGCAGAGGGACTAGCAGGGAGGACTTGAACTCTGATGCGGGTGTAACAGAGTCAACCCCACGGAAGCTCTGGAGCTGGGGTGGCCCTTCGGAGTTGCCCCCAAGACGAAGCACGTATGTGGGCCTTTATATCCCCAGTTCTAGGGCACCATCCGGGGCTAAGCGTCCCTTCTGGGAGGGGCACTCAGCTGTCACTCCCATGCCCGGGGGAATGAAAACAGGACACAACCAAACCCACGAGATCCAAATAATAACTGAAAATGCTAGTTCCAAGCTCCGGAAGCTCTGAGGGGCATCTCTTCGGCGCTTGGAAAGTGGATCCTGAATTATGGCGAGAGGGACAAGCCTTGGCTCTTGAACTTTTGTAGGTGCGGCAGGCAAACAGGGCAGCAGGCCTGGCCAGTGGCCTCGGGCGGGGTGGGCCGTGGGGAGAGCGCTTCCACTGCGCCCCCAGCCATTTCTCTGAGAAGGGTGAGCTCCGGGTGTCAGCCCAGCCTGAGCTACGCATGGCGCCGCAGTTTCTCTGGCTGAGGCAGACTCCCAGAGGCGGCGGGGGCGGCGCAAAGTACAAGATACTCTCTCTGGCCCTAAGACAAGCGGGAAGACAAGCGAGCCGGGAGGCAGGCTGTGGGCGGGCGCCGCGCGGGCTCACACTCGTGCCGGCTCACACTCGTGCCTACCAGGGACACGGACCTGGGCCGGGTGTCCAAGTCCTGGAAGCGGGGTGGAAAAGGAGTCAGGAGGGTGGTCTTGGTCAGGAAGACTCACTGGAACGGAAACCAGTGATGTGGAAATAAGCAGGCGGGCCTGAGCACTTGGTTCGTGCACGAATGGGCAGGGCCAGGCTGCTGTCTGTCTGTGCGGCCTGTGCTGTGGCCCCGAAGCATCGTTGCGTTTGCCCAACGTCAGATCACTAAGACCCATTTCCTGGGCTGGGAGACTGACCTCGCGCTTGTGGGAGGTGCCTGTGGGCAACA